>WOVY01003776.1:42500-91004 GCA_013436015.1 Rhipicephalus annulatus
TCGTTGCTGAGCCGATCGCTGGATGGTTCTTCACGCTGCCTCGTCGCTGTCTTCAACGGCTAATAAACCTCTTCACATTTGGTGGAAGGTGCTGTTAATCCCCGTTGCTACACCCTGGAGCTGCGAAGTCGCACCCTACCGCCTGTCATGACTGACAACGCCACTACATCGACGCCTTCGCCCCAGTTCAACTGCCCTGGCCATCTTAGGCTACGGGACCCGAAGGTCTTCAGCGGTGCGGATGGGACCGACGTCGAAGACTGGCTCGAGCACTACGAACTGGTGAGTGCCAACAATAAGTGGCCTGAAGCTGACAAGCTGGGCCACGTCATATTTTATCTCACTGGCGTTGCCGAATTGTGGTTTAACAACCACAAACACAACATCCCCACATGGAGCGTGTTCAAGACGTCATGTGCTGAAGTGTTCGGTCGGCCGGCTGTCCACAAGCAGCGGGCAGAACAGCGCTTGCGCATTCGCTCTCAGCAGACTGGCGAGACCTTTACCAGCTATATTGAGGACGTCGTCGACCTTTGTCGACGTGCGAATGACACCATGCCCGAATCTGACAAGGTAAAACACATCCTGAAGGGCATCGACGACGGCGCATTTCAAATGCTTTTGGCAAGAAATCCGAGCACAGTTTCCGAAGTTGTCAGCTTGTCAGAGCTACGACGAGTTGAAGAAGCAACACACTCTGACTCGGCAGCCTCAGCGTGGTGGTGAGTCACTGTCCAGTTTCGACACCTTGCCTGACAATTCACCGTTGCTTCAGCAAGTTCGAGCCTTCATCCGTGAGGAAGTCGCCCACCAACTTTCCCTAGTGCCCTTTACTCACGAGACCACCACCCGTGTTCCTGCCCCGCTTCGCACTGCTATTTCAGAAGAGGTTGCCCAAGCTGTTCCTTTTGCGCACCATGAGCCGCCTTTATCCAGCCGTGTTCACTGCCAGCGTGTCGCGCAGCCGGTAGGCCCTCCTGTCGCCTATCCGCCAGCCGTGCAGCCTGTGGCCGCACCCCTAATGTATGTAGCGCAGCCTGTGGCTCCTCCTGTCGCCTGTTCGCAAAGATGCAGCCTGTAGCAGCGCCGCTCACATATGCAGACGCTGTTCGTAGGCTTCCGCAACCACCCTACACCTCGTGCTCACAGCCCGCACACCCGGCTGCTTATACTGCACCTTGGGCGGCACCACCAGTCGCCAATCCTTGGAAGACGCCCGATAACCGACCTATATGCTACGCCTGCTTCACTCCCGGACACGTTTCCCGCTACTGCCGCTGTCGACCTCAGACCTTCGACGACTATGTCCGATCGTCGCAACCCGGCAGCCAACCCTTCGTGCATTACGGGCCGGTCTCGTCACCTCCCTATGCCCCTCCCAACGACCCCGACTTCGTGACGCCGCGTGCACCCTCTCCTCGTCGGCGATCGCCCTCCTCCATGCGTCGCCGGCCCAGACCTTCTGACCAGGAAAACTAAGCACCGCAGTTCAAGAGGCAAGAACTGCGCCATTTTCGAACTGTCTAAGCCCTCGCCCCTCTCCTGCTAACGTGGTCGCAGTAACTGTTGAAGGTTATTGTACTTTCGCCCTTGTGGACACCGGCGCCGCTGTTTCTGTTATTGCCGCTAATGTTTGCCGTGTATTACGTAAAGCCAGTCACAACGCCGCTTTCGGGACTGTCACTCCACACCGCAAGTGCACAGCAAGTAACGTCTCTCGCAGCCTGCACTGCAAGAGTGTCCATCGAAGGCATTGTTTACATTGTGGCATTTATTGTCCTCGCTGTCTGTTCACATGATGTCATCCTCGGATGGGACATCCCGCCATGATGCCGTCATCGACTGCGCACGCGCTGAAGTTGAGTTTTCACCGTTTTGTGATGTCCCATTACTTGACGCTCTTCATCAGCCGCCGAAGTTGTTCGTGCATGAAGATACCAATATTCCACCTGAAAATTTCGCACTTGTTCCAGTTTCATGCAACGTCTACACTGACGCTACAGTCTTTTTTATGCCTTCCGATATCTTCACGAGTCGACGATCTCTGCCGCTGCCTTTCGCAACGATTGACCTTGCCGCCGGAAGAAGCAATATGTTCATACTCAACCCCTTTCCACACCTGTCACTTTGCTTGCGGGGGAATGTCTCGGCCGCGTGCAGGATCTCAACCCTTCGTCTTTGGTTGATGTCCCGTATGACTACTGTGACCACCCAAAATCACTGTCGGCCCTCGAGGAGTCGTCCAAGGATACTTTTTCCAGCGCCATCGCCGACACCCTCACTCCCACCGAACATGCCGACCTGCTTGATCGTCTGCATGAGTTCCGGAATTCTTTCAATGTGTTGCAACCTTAACTAGGCCGCACGTCGCAAGTCAAGCATCATGTTGACACCGGCCTACACCAGCCACTGGGTCAAAGACTATACCGTGTCTCCACTGAAGAGCGCCATGTCATCAATGATCAAGTCGAAGATATGCTTCGTAGAGACGTCATTCGACCATCTCACAGATCTTGGGCATCTCCTGTCGTCCTGGTGCGTAAGAAAGACAGATCTATCCGATTTTGCGTGGACTATTGTGGTTTTAATAAGATAACCCGCAAGGACGTATATCTTTTGCCGCGCATTGATGACGCCATTGACACCCTTCACGGAGCGGAATTCTTCTCGTCGCTAGATTTGTGGTCTGGCTACTGGCAAGTTCTAATGGATGAAGCCGATCGCCAAAAAACTGCATTTATTACTCCTGACGGACTATACAAGTTTAACGTCATGCTCTTTGGGCTTTGTAACGTGCCCGCCACGTTTGAACGACTTATGGATAGTACGCTACGTGGCCTCAAGTGGAATATGTGCCTCTGCTACCTCGATGATGTCATGGTTTTTCGCACGACTTTCCTACGCACCTCCTTCGACTCAGGCACGTTTTGACTTGTCTGGCCAACGCTGGCCTGCAGCTTAACCTGAAAAAATGCCGCTTCGCTGCACGCGAGCTCGTCATCCTAGGCCAGATCGTGTCGAAGCACGGCGTATTACCTGACCCAGCAAAACTTCGAGCAGTCGCAGAATTTCCCAAGTCGACGACCATGAAGGAACTTCGCAGTTTTGTAGGCCTATGCTCATATTTCCGGCGCTTTGTTCGCAATTTTGCATCCATCATGTCACCACTAACCCAGCTTCTTCGCGGTGAGGTGAACCTCTCCTCCTGGTCCCCTGCATGTGACGTTGCCTTCACTACTCTGCGCCGTCTGCTCACCTCCCCACCTATTCTTCACCACTTCGACCCGACGGCTCCTACCGAAGTGCACATCGACGCCAGCGGCGTCGGGCTAGGCGCTGTCTTCGCTCAACGAAAGCCCAGCTATTCAGAATACGTTGTAGCCTACGCTAGCCGCACTCTGACGAAAGCCGAAACTAATTACAGCGTGACAGAAAAAGAGTGTTTGGCTCTGGTGTGGGCGCTTGGAAAGTTCCGGCCCTACTTATACGGCCGCCGGTTCGATCTAGTAACTGATCACCATGCGCTTTGCTGGCTCTCCACGCTGAAAGGCCCTTCTGGCCGCCTTGTGCGATGAGCACTCCACATCCAGGAGTACGACATTCGCGTCGTATACCGCTGCGGACGCAAACACTCTGATGCCGATGCCCTGTCTCGCTTACCTTTGCCACTAGATCCGACGTGCGGAAACACGTGCCTCCAGACTTTGTCATGGTTAAATCTTGACTCAATTGCCACCGAACAACGTCGTGACTCGTGGATCGCTTCTCTTCTCTAATATCTATCCGGTACGCCCAAACTTCCGGTATCTCGATCCCTCCGACGTCAAGCTTTCCATTTTGCCATCCGCAATCAACTTCTTCATCGACGCAATTACTCTCTTGATCGCCGCCGGTGCCTACTGGTCATTCCACGTACTTTACGATCGCAAGTATGCGCCTCTCTTCACGACGATCCACAATGTGGCCACGCCGGGGTATTCAAAACATATGAACACCTTCGCCATCGCTATTACTGGCGCGGCATGTACAATTTTGTACGCAAATTTTTGCAGTGCTGTCCTGACTGCCAGGGACGCAAATCAACACCGATACGTGCGACTGGCAAATTGCAACCACTTTCGTGCCCTGCCAAGCCATTTGATCGCGTTGGCGTTGACCTCTACGGCCCCCTTTCATTGACACCAGATGGCAATCGGTGGATTATAGTGGCGGTCGACCATCTAACACGCTACGCCGAAACAGCCGCTTTACCGAGCGCTACCACTCAGGATATCGCCTCTTTTATTTTACGTCGATTTATCCTTCAACATGGCTCACCTCGAGAGCTCCTCAGTGACAGAGGCCGCGCTTTCCTCTCCGAGGTCGTCGAAGCTCTGCTTTCGGAATGCCACGTCATTCAAACGACAGCATGCCACTCGCAGACTAATGGGCTAACGGAACGGTTTAACCGCACGCTGGTTGATATGCTGTCAATGTACGTGGCATCTAATGATAGCAACTGGGACCGTGTTCTCCCATACGTCACATTCGCATACAATACTGCAATACAAACAACCACGGGATTTTCACCTTTGTTTCTTCTTTATGGACGTGACTTTTCCCATACAATCGATACTCTACTTCCCTACCGTCCTGATGCTTCCGAATGTCCACCTATCTCCGATGCTGCTCGACGAGCCGAAGAGTGCCGCCAGCTCGCCCGTGCGCTCACCTCGGACGAGCAGCAACGCCAGAAAGAAAACCTGTTGCACCTCTCTTCCGGATTCCAGCTATGCCCCATGGTTTCTCGTGTGGCTTGCCATCCCATACCAAAGTCCAGGACTCTCATCAAAACTTGTCCCCCGGTACAAGGGGCCTTCCACCGTTTTAGAGAAAACCTCTCTGGTTAATTACCTAATTGAGCCAGTTTCCCGATGGGATGATATGCGCCGGCGTGCACATGACATCGTCCATGTTTCCCGCCTAAAACCGTATCATGAGCCTCTCCCTGAAACTTCTTAGGTCGCCAGGATGGCTCCTTTTTCAGTGGGGGCAATTGTGAAGAAGATGTGCCTGCAGCAAGCAGCATCGCCAACGCCTGGCTCTCTCGGCTCGTGCTTCGGTTTGTTGCTGTGCCGATCGCTGGACGATTCTTCACGCTGTCTCGTCGCTGTCTTTAACGGCTAATAAACCTCTTCACATTATATATATATATATATATAGGGAAATTAAGTATACGCCTCTAAAAAACTGTTTATTAGTGACGTTTCGATCGGAGACCGATCTTCATCAGACGATCTTCACCGTCTGATGAAGATCGATCTCCGATCTTCATCAGACATATATATACACGGACACGGCGTGTATATATCGTCTGATATATACACGCCGTGTATATATCAGACGATATATACACGGCGAATGACGGCGGCAACGGCAGAGAACCAGCCTAGACTGTCGCAATAAAATTGCTATCACAATAAAAAGGGGCCAGACGCGTTTTCGGCGTTTTTGTCAAAAGAATTGAGTAGTGAGCAAAGCTTTAACCCGCGCTTTTGCAGCAGCCAGCTGCACTGTTCCGTCCGTTCAATTGTGTCACAGGTAGACGTACATGACTTGTTTTGACGGAGATAGATTCTGCTAGTTGTGTTGATTTTTTTACTCTCACATTAGTGGTAAACCCTAACCTCGTGTGTTCGGCCACTCCAAGCCACTATAAGACCGCGACGCTGACGTTGGTGCTTGCGAATGAGACCCCCCACCCCCCCCTTGTTTTTTGCGATGTTTTTTGGTTTGTTTTTTTGTCCTTGGTATTTTTTTGGTGCCGAAAAAGAAATTGAAGCAAAAAGTACCCCCCCTCTCCCCCTGTTGCAGAAATCTTCCGGATTCAGAATCCTTGAACATGGGAGGTATGCAATCTGCTCAATATCCCACATTCCACCTATACCGACACGAAGTCAAATCATTTATAAATGAGTTGCCAGAGCCCTATCTTGTACTCAGTGATTTCAACGCTCGCAGCAGCCTGTGGGGTGACTCCCCCATTGATGCACGAGGCCAGCTCATTGAGAATTTAATTTTTTTCAGAGGCGCATGCCTGCTAAACAAAAATGAACCCACATTTCTAAGCCTCGCAAACTACACATATTCTTACATTTATCTGAGCCTCGTTTGCCCATATATTTTAGTCGATTTTAACTGGAAAGTGGTTAAAAACCCTTATGGGAGTGACCACTTCCCAATAATTCTTGAAACACTAAAACGAAATGAATCCCCTCCCCAGGCTACTTGGTAGTATCTTGACAAAGCCAACTGGAAGTTTTTCAAAAGGCTACCGAGATCTCGTGGGCGGAGCTGTCTCATTTTACTATTGACACTGCTGTGGAATATTTCACTGTTTTTATTATTAACGAATCTACTAAATTTAAACCAGAAACAAGTGCCACGAGTACACGTCATGTTCTTTGATGAAACGGCGACTGCCGCAAGGCTCGAAAGAAAGAAAATAAAGCGTGGAGGCTTCTACACGATTCCATCACAGCAAAAACCTCATCATTTTTAAAGAGATCAAATCGCAAGGGCGGAGGATGCGCCGGCAGGCTAGAAGAGACAGCTAACAGAGGCTTATATCGGGTGTGAACTCCTATAGAGATGAAGCTAATGTCTGGAAGGGCGTCAAGAAAATTAGAGGTCAACCAACATACTTTGCACCATTAGTAGACACTCAAGGGGGAAGCCTAGAAGATCAAGCTGACTCTCTGGGAGCATATTTTGCATTCATATTTAGCTCAACTCACTGCTCAGACACTTTCCAAAGGTACAGAACGAGGTGTGAACGACAAAGGTTGAATAGAATATCCAGAAATACTGAAGCGTATAATGAACCACTCCGCCTGGCTGAACTACGGGCTGCACTAAATTGTTACAACAGTTCTGCTCCAGGCCCTGATATAATTGTTCACGATATGTCGAGGCACTTACCCCAGGAAACTCAAGAACCACTACTCTCCCTATACAATGCCATATCGTTTTCTGGTGAGATCCCTGCTTCGTGGTAAGAGGCTATTGGGGTCTCTGCCCCCCTCAAAAAAAACAGCCTGGACTGTCCATATAATTGCTGCCGCAATAAAAAGGGGTCAGACGCGTTTTGGCGTTCCTGTCAAAAGAATCTAGTAGTGAGCAAAGCTTTGACTCGCGCTTTTGCGGCAGCCAGCTGTGCCATCCCGTTCGTTCACGTATGTCCCAGTAAGACATACATGAGCTGTTTTGAAGGAAATAAATTCTGCTAGTTGTTTTGATCCTTTGAGACTCTCACCTTAGTGGGAAACCCTACCTTCATGTGTTCGGCCACTCCAAACCGACTGTCGCAACGCCATTGTTTGGGCTTGCGATTGACACTCCCCACCCCCTCTTGTTTTTCGCGATGTTTTTTGTTTGTTTGTCCTTGGGGTTTGTTTTTCGTGCAAAAAAAAATAGGGGCACATAATTCAGCCCCCCCCCCCCCCCGGCTGCAGAAATCTCCCGGATTCAGAATTTTTGAACTTGGCAGGCATGCATGTTATCAAACCCAAACTTGAAAATTGGCCACCAGTATCTAGATCACGCTACATACAAGTAACACTTACCAGGCTACAAATAAGACACACACATAGCACACATTCATATCTTCTGTCTGGTGAGATCTGGTGAAAAACAACCCATCTGTGACAAATGTGGCGAATCACTTGCAGTTCTCCACATCCTTGTCCAGTGTAGTGAGTTCGGTGGTATCAGAATAAAAAACATTTTTTACTGCCCTACCTACAGCAGCTTCCATTGTACCCTTCTATGTTCATTGGTAGGGATGCACTGATTGAACACAAATCATTGTTGGAATCTTTAAAAGAAGTTTTAACACTATATTCTGAGGTGACCCGTAGCACGGCCTTCGTCCAGAGGTTGCTGCTGCGGTGCACACATAGACAGCACCCTGCCTCGCGGCCCTTGTGTTCTAGGGCACTGATGAGGCAAATGTGCATAATACCATGCCTAGCTGTGCGTGGCTTTGCTGTGTCCGGAGAAAAGGGGATCCTGGGTGTTGAGCCGACGCCGGGTGATGGGACCTTTAAGGGGGGACACAGGTCTTAAAAGGACGAAAATCGCGAAAAAAAAAGACTTTTTAAAGTTGACATTTTTGGAATCTGCAACTATTTTTGCTAGAAGTTTCTAGCTTCTCGCCTCATTATTTCTGGCACAAAATCAATTTGTAACACCCTTGTGAGATGAATCTGAGCACAAATAGACGCTAAAGTCGCGCTTTTTCCATGCCGAGCCGTTGCCGTTAACACGAGCTCTCATGGTCATCTTGGTCTCATTTGAAGGGTCGTTCTTCATCTTCAATTTCGTGCCACCAGTGGCTCGCCTTGCTCATTGGTTTACGCGTCATCGAGAAGCACCACCGCGCGATTCTATTGGCTGCCTGGGGCATGTGACAAAACCTAGGCATCTGATTGGCCAAGTGGCATTTCCGGTATCTGCTTTTTCATTGTGACACGCCATCGCCTCCTAGAAAAACTATGCCTAGAATGTCGCTTTTTTTTTAATTGGAAGCCTCCTGCCAGCACACAATCTCGGAGGCCATGCCTCCTGCCTTGTTTCGCGACCGGCCGCCGTGTGAGACCGCTCAGTCACGAGTCATAACCGTACCACTCTGTCACGTGACATCACGGCTGCTCGGAGGCAACTGTAAGAGCATGGCTGTGTTCGCAGGGGGCGGCCTTCGGAGACGATCGCCTTCTTACCGAAGGAGGAAGGTAAAATCGGAGGGTAGGGCAGCGCGTTCGCGGCTCACGTTCCAGGCATAATTTTTTTAGGAAGCGTTGGACACGCACGGACATGCGCCATTTTTGTCATGGTGCTGTAGACTGCCTGCCGCCATCATGGAGGAAGGAAAAATATAGGAGAGGCCATGACGTCATATTCGTTAAGCCGCCGCATCCCGAACACCTGTACTACCTCCTATCCGAGAAGCAGATAAACACTTCACGATTTCCAGTGAGCAGCCGCCGCAGCGGCCTTGGAAGCGGTCTTCTCTGCTGGCATTGAGTCAATCCACGAGTGCTGCTTCTTTTGAGTGTTTTTTTTTTTAGAAAAGCTGTGCGATGCCCAGCTGTAGTGTATACTCGGTGCGAATCATGTGCACTGCCGAATGTACCTGGTGGCACTTTTCACTTGTGTTCGCTTCATTGTTGATGGCATTTGCATGTGGAGCTCTCAGCTGTACACTCCGTTAGTTCTTACTCATTGTATCAATTGAGAATACACGCGAAATTTCATTTTTACTGTTGCAGGCATCGTGTCGCGTTCTTAGAAATTGTGTCGTTCATACGGAAGGACAATAAACTTTTCATGTCATCGGACTGAATGTGTATGCATTGTACGGTGTGCGCTCGCTGCGTGTTAGTTATGTGCACACTGGAAATACACATTTCTAAAGGTTAATTCGAGTGCAAACACACGACACGATCACTCACACACGCACATACCCAGGCATCAAACACACACAGCGCTCACTTCCAACTGATTTATTCATAGCTCGAAGGCTTGAATATATACATGACACATGTGTGCGCTAACAGCATAGAAGGCTAGATTTTACAGAGGCTAGAAGCTTATTATGCGGCACAAAATAATACAGATCTACGACATCTGCTAAAAAGGCGTAGCCTGTAGTATCACAAGTCTGCAAAAAGTCGCACACATCACTTGAGCCCTTCGTACAGAAAGGGTCATTCACCACGAGATTCTTTAGTTTGCTCTGAAGAAATCTGCTAACGTTAATCTGCCAGGATCCTCTTTCACTAACAATAGTGCGAAAAGGTACATCCGGTTTGTATGTCTTGGCCGAGAAAAAAAACTTTGAGGTTGCTCCCTTTGCTGTTCTTTATGTCCTTAGCTAACATTGTAAGCCTCGCATTTTTGCAAAAATCAGCCAACTTGGACTTAACGTGAGTCGCTCCCAACTTAACTGGGCAGAAGTTCTTCTTGATAGCCGCTAAAGCCTTTTCTTTGTATGCTCCCTCAGGCTTGACCACAAAGCAACCTTCTTTGTCGGCTAGCATTAACGCTAATTCGTGGTCTAAAAAACGAATAGATGTTAGTTAAGCCTTTAACTTTAGGTCTATCTTGATCCTGCGGTGCAAATTTCGATAAACAGTTCATACCATCTTGTAGGCATCTGTCCCGGTCTTGATTGGCCTTCGCAGACAAGTCCCTGTTTAGTCCGACAAGCTCATGGGCAGAAATGCTAGGTGGAACGGCAAACTTGTGTCTCTTCCGAAGCCATCTCTTGATTTCTGCCGGAATGTATGCGTCCTGTAGCACCACAATGGGTCTCCATTTTTCTCTTTTTTGCTTCTCAAATACCTTGAGCAACGGGATCAAGACCTGCTTCCACCTCACTTCTGTGAGTACACCCAGTTGCTGCCTCAGCCTTTGAAGATGTTGAAAAGCCAGTCATTGCGGAAGAAGACTGTAGTGGACCACGCGGAGCCAGTCATTAAACAAACGCACCTGACGCCAAAGTTCCGCCTTGAGAATCTTGCAGACCCTTTTGACGTGTCTCCAGGACGGTTGAACACCTCCAAATAAGACATAAGCTTCCTCGGGAGAGAAGCCCTTGCGTATGCAGTAGGCGCACTTCTTAGCTTGGCATGTGGCCTCGATGATGTTGCGCACAAGTCCATCAATTATTGATACAAGGTCTAACGGCATCAATTATTGATACAAGGTCTAACGGGTTATAAGACAGGCCCACTTGACACACCGGTCCCATTAATTAGGGAGGCGATCGCCGGGCTAATTCCAAGAGCCGAAGTATCGGCCCCCCGAACCGCACCACGAAAGCGTGGACAATTTAGAAGTGGTCCTTATTGGTGCGCCAGCAGACGCCGGCTGTGGCCCAAAGAACAAGTCAGAGCCGAGAGTTGATAAACAAACAAAATTATATTCTCAATAATGACAGATCAGAAAAACAAAACACCAATATGCTCACTCCACAATAGCTGAGTACAATATGTCACCAATCAATCAACACACTACACAGTACAATTAGCCACACTCGAACAACGGACACAGACAACAGTACACACTAATCTGCAGTCGCATGCATTGAACAACCAAGACCCTTAAAGACTAAAGAGATAGAAAACCTGTTCAGTCCAAAGTCCTTGGAACCAAAGTCTGAATGATACTCTTCCTAGAATCACTCACTCAAAGTCCAGCGTTGTTGCCGAGGGCTCTATCTTAGGGTCTTCTCCCAAACATTCCGGATCATTCGGTCCTCGCGCCCCGTCGATGTTTCCGATGACAAGGTCGTAAAGGGGGTTCGTCATGCATAAAGCAGTAGCCTTCCCGCTGAAGTACGGGGTTTCAACCTCAATTTCTGCTTCGGGAAGCATCCGAACCGTACGGTCAATTAGGCAAACCGGTTTCGTTCTGCCTGTCAACTCACTTTCCCGTACCAAATTTCTCCGCACGATAACAGTGGAGCTGCCGGTATCTCTTAACACCGTAATCTTTTTGCCCGCTACTTTTTCAGGCAGTGTTGGCATTCCTTTCGCAACACCGGTTGGCTGTTTTGACATTACAGCACCCACAATAGGAATTTTCTCGCCATTTTTCAACTCTACAAATCCGTCGGTGACGGCATTATCATCGGATTTCGGTGCTGCTAGCACACAGGATACCTGGTGAGTTTGACTCGCTCCGTTTCGGCATGCATCTGGTTTGTGCCCAGCCTGACCCCACTTAAAACATTTTACTACTGTAGGGCTCGTAAAGATCGTTCGACAGTTTTTCGCGCGATGACCCACTCGGTTACACAGAAAACATCGCTGAATGCTCTCTGGTGCACGCTTCTTTTCTTCGGGAGCCAATTTCTTCGAATCATCGGGACACTCCTTCTTGACCTTGGCCAAATCAGTTCCACCTTGCGCTTCCAAGAATTGATCAGCCAATTCAAGCATTCCTTCAAGTGACTCAGCCTTCCTCTCTTTCAAGTACAGCGACAGGCTTGGGTGGCAACTATTAAGAAATTGTTCTCTAATTAGGAGCTCTCTAAGTTCATCGTACTCCTGCGCTGTCCCTGAAAGTTCAATCCATCTGTCGAAATAATGGCAAAGTCGGGCGGCATACTGCGTAGCCGTCTCACCATCAGCTGGCTTTCCTGTCCGAAATCTGTCCCGGAAACCTTCTACAGTAAACCTAAATCGCTTCAGCAAAGCAGCTTTCACCTTAGCATAGTTGGCTGCATCGGTCGGCGTCAGCCTACCATACACACTGAGCGCTTCACCACTCAAGCAGGTACTTAAAGCAGTTGCCCATTGATGTTCCGGCCAATTCTGGCTCCTCGCAATCGTCTCAAACCGGTGAAGGTACGCGTCAAGGTCGTCCTTCCTTTCATCAAACGCTACGAGCAGCTTGCTCGGGTTCAAGCGGAAGCCATGATCTTCCCGTTCGCTGCTCTCAACTCTAGCTTGGACGGGAGTTTCACTTCGCTGTTGCAAACGGAGCCGCTCGAGTTCCATCTCGTGCTGCCGCTGCCGTTCCCTTTCCTCTCTTTCTTCTTTCAGCTGTCGCTCCCTCGCTTCTTTCTTCTCTCGCGGCTGCCAACTTCTCTCTCTCCAGCTCCAACTTCAATTGCTGCTCTCTTTCTTCCTTCAGCTGTCGCTCCTTTGCCTCTCTTTCTTCTCCGCCCTTTCAGCTGCCAACCTCTCTCGTTCCAACTCAGCTGCTTTTTCTTCCTTGGCTCTCTCAGCTGCCTCTTTCTCCTTCTGGCTTACCCACTTCCGTAGTTCGGCGCCAGAAAGACCCATCTTCTCACCAAGAGCGACTAACTTTTCGAGATTCATTGTGTCTCGCAACTAAAAGCTCGCCGCGTGCAAAAAGCATCTGCCTGAATCAGTCTATCGGAACACTCCCCTGCACTCGTTAACGAGAACACTGAACAACCCACAAAATCGTTCCGATAGCACTATCAACAACTCGAGGCTCTTTCTCACTACTTTGGACACACTGTGCACCAAAAGGTCCTGTGTCGCGGACGCCAGATTAATTGTCACACAGGTCCCGTTAATTAGGGAGGCGATCGCTGGGCTAATTCTAAGAGCCGAAGTATCGGCCCCCCGAACCGCACCACGAAAGCGTGGACAATTTAGAAGTGGTCCTTATTGGTGCGCCAGCAGACGCCGGCTGTGGCCCAAAGAACAAGTCAGAGCCGAGAGTTGATAAACAAACAAAATTAGATTCTCAGTAATGGCAGATCAGAAAAACAATACACTAATATGCTCACTCCACAATAGCTGAGTACAATATGTCACCAATCAATCAACACACTACACAGTACAATTAGCCACACTCGAACAACGGACACAGACAACAGTACACACTAATCTGCAGTCGCATGCATTGAACAACCAAGACCCTAAAGACTAAAGAGATAGAAAACCTATTCAGTCCAAAGTCCTTGGAACCAAAGTCTGAATGATACTCTTCCGAGAATCACTCACTCAAAGTCCAGCGTTGTTGCCGTTCCGCTGTCCCGAAGTTTCTCTTCCAGGAAACCTCGCGTCTTCAATTGGCCACTCTCCAAGCTTCAAACTTCTTTGCCGGAAACACGTCGGCTTCACACACGCAGCTGTTGCCACGCGTCTTCGCTCGATAGCGGTAAACACACACTCTTGCTGGTAGCTCGAGTCGTCACCCCTCAGGTGGAAATCATCTCCTTCTCCTGCTTTGTCTCTACGGACAAAACCTTCGCCGACTACACGGCGGAATCCCTACGCGCTCTGGCGTTAACTTCCGTCTTCTCCTGATCTCTCGTCTCGGCTGCTCGGTTAAATACCTTCCGCGCGACATTCCAGAAAGTTCTCGTCATTTCATCGGCGCGATACGCAGCGAAGGCTGGGGAGAGGCGCGAGACTGTACGGGGGCCGTCCCCGACAGATGACTCACCCCGGCATACACGCCCCTTTCCTTCTGGAAATTTCTAGCACTTGCCCGGCCGCCGCTGTGGGGTGAGGAGGTTCATCGGCGAAGCCACGCTTCCGAAAGGAGAGGCGTCGCGCGCCCGGGAAGCCTTGGATGCTTGTTTTCTCCTTTCTTTTTTTTTTTTCGTTGACCTCGCCGCGTCTCTCCGGCGCGTTATCGCAAGAATTTGGTGGTGCGCCCGTTTTTAGCGCTCGTTCTGTGACACCACTGTACTAGAAATGTATTGTAAAAGAACTTGTTGTTGCGCTAGTTAGTACAACATTTCTTAAAGTCAAGTCGAGCGCAAACACAGAACACGATCAGTCACACATGCACACACCCAGGCATCAAACACACACAGCGCTCACTTCCAACTGATTTATTCGTAGCTCGAAGGCTTGAATATATACATGACACATGTGCACACTAACACCATAGAAGGCCAACAGCATACATTATCAATACATACAGTTAATCAATGTCGTTGCCTCAGAGCAATAAACACCCAAAAATTAACAAAACGAGATGACAAATATGCGCCCCTGGTTGCGCATGTCATCTCCTGTGGTTGTGACGCATGATTCTCTGAGACAAATATATATCATAGGCAGAAGCGCAAGTAAAACTGCACGTGAAGTGTTAGAGGCGTTTTTCATTGAAAAAAATAAGGATCACTGTGTAAGCGCCCCTTCGCTATCATTGTTACCAAGCGAATTCCTGTTTATCACTCTGAGGCAATGACATTGATTAACTGTATGTATTGATAATGTATGCTGTTGGCCTTCTATGTTGTTAGTGTGCACATGTGTCGGGTATATATTCAAGCCTTCGAGCTATGAATAAATCAGTTGGAAGTGAGCGCTGTGTGTGTTTGATGCCTGGGTGTGTACGTGTGTGAGTGATCGTTTTATTTGTTTGCACTTCTTTGTTTGCACTTGTTTGTGAGTGATCGTGTTGTTTGTTTGCAAATTTTAGAAATGTGCCAACTAGCCCAACAACGTCTTTGGAAATACACACTTTACCTGCGCGATCACATATACAATACAGCTGTGCCTTCTTACCATCGTGAAGTACGTCAAGTACTAGGCTGGCGTTGCATGGAATAGCGATGAAGCAAGCTTTCGAAATCATGCATTGCCACACTGACACTATGTATTAGCAAAGTATTGCTGATCACCCGTAGATCAGGAAATATGGCTAAAAGAGAGAGAGAGAGAAAAAAAAGGCCTTGCAGTGAGCAGAATGCGTAAGTCACTGCCGGGTGAGTTCGAATACGATGATGCAGGGGCTGAATGATTTTCATTCTGACACGTACTGGTGCTTTCTGTGCCGTTGCACAAAAACACTCCTTGAAGTATTTCAGCACGCCGCGCTCGGGCCTGCCACGCACGAACAGTCTGGGAAACGTGTGCTCGCAACATTTTACCGCATGCAAACCATACAATACGCCCTAAGTTAACGCCGGGACTATATAAGCGAAACAGCGCGGAGAGCACGCCGCGGAGTGTCTGCTGTTTTGTTTGCCCCATACCAGTTGGTTTGCCCCATAAGTTTAACTTCGCTTCCGCCACACTTCTCGCAATGCATTGGGATAGGATAGGGCCTCTCTTTAGTTTTTCCTTCCTCCATGGCCGCCGTGGAAGAAGGAAAAATATAGGAGAGGCCATGACATCATATTCGTGAAGCCGCCGCATCGCAAACACCCGCACTATTTCCTAGCAAAAAAAAGCAGATAAACATTTCGCGATTCCCGGCGAGATGTCGCCGCAGCGGCCTTCGAAGCGCCGCGGGCTGAGTGGTAGGTGTTCTCTGCCAGCAGCGAGTCAATGCACGAGTGCTGCTGGTTTTGCATGTTTTAGGAAAGCTGTGCGATGCACAGCTCTAGCGTATACTTGGTGCGAATCGTGCGCACCGCCAGACGTACCTGGTGGCACTTTTCACGTATGTTCGCTTCACTGTTGATGGTATTTGCATGCGGAGCTCTCAGCTGTACGCTATGTTGGCTCTTACTCATTGCACAAACTAAGCTAGAACACACGCGAACTTTCGTTTTTAGTGTTGTAGTCATCGTGTCGCGTTTTTAGAAGTTCTGTCGTTCATAGGGAAGGACAATAGACTTTTCTTTTTATCGGACTAAATGTGTATGTATAATACAACGTGCACTCGCTGCGTGTTAGTAGTGTGATCGCGCCCTGGAAATACAGACTTTACGCGCACGATCGCGTATACAATACACAGGTGCTTTCTTACTGACTAGAAGTAATTCAAGTACTAGGCTGGCGTTGCACGGAATAGTTGCGAAGCAAGCTCTCAAATTCGTGCATTGCCACACTGACAATATCTACGAGCAAAGAACTACTAATCGGCCCGAAGGTAGGGAAATCTGGCTAAGAGAGAAAAAAGAAAGGCTTTAAGGCGAGTAGAACGCCTAAGTCACTACCGGGTGAGTTTGAATACAATGATGCAGGGGCTGAATGATTTTGATTACGACACGTACCGGTGCTTTCTGTGCTGTTGCACAAAAACACTCCACGAAGTATTTCAGCACGCCACGCTCGGACCTGCCACACACGAACAGCTTCGGAGAAGTGTGCTCGCAACATTTTACTGCATGCAAACCATACAATACGCATTAAGTTTACTCCAGGGCTATAAGTCCGCGCAGAAGTGAACCAGGACTGAGAGCACGCCGTGGAGCATCTGCTGTTTTGTTTACCCCATACCGGTTGTCTGCTTCATAAATTTGACGTCACTTCCACCACACTTCTCGCAATGCATTGGGATAGGATAAGGCCCCTCCTCAGTTTTTCCTTCCTCCGTGCCTGCCGCAGTAAAGAAGTTCCGCGCCGCACCAATTTGTGAGGTGGGTGTGGCGATCGTTCGTTCGCTGTGAACTTCAGAAAGAGCCCCGCCATCACTCAGGACAGAAAGGATGGCAAACTCGCGTCGTTCAATGGCGGTCGCCGAGTCACCGGTGTAGGCCTAACTCACAAAACCAGCCCGTCTGTTGTCGATAACGTTGCTGAAAGCGTCTGTGTTTTGGAGCCTCAACAGTTACAGGACGGCAAGTAAAAAAGCAGGAGTGAAGCTATGAGAGATAGCGATCTCTGCAACGATGGAACCGAAGCGTAGTCTTATCGCTAAAAGCGCCGATGACGCGGGTTCCCCGAGTCTGACTTGAACTGCGTGACGGGTCGTCAGAGTAGAGTTTGCTGCGCGTCGGCAAACAACGGAAAATCAATCCATTTACGGTGAACGTGCTCGCTGCCCGCGCAGTGGAGGCTACTGGCAACAGGTGGAGTGCTTGTAACGACACATCCGCAATGATGAACATATGCGCCGTGGCCTCCACTCAAAAATGTGGCAATCTTACGTGAAAAGGAAACTAACACCCTCGCTGCTCTTGGGGCCTTGAAATTGATAAGCGAGTGCACGAGTTCGGTCTACGAAATCAACAACTCAATTTGGACAAGCCTGAAAATCGCTTTGTCATACGACGGATTTTTGATGACGCGCGCACATTCGTCTTACATAGGCGTCACCGAACTGAAAAGCGGCCTGGTCGGCAGACTAGCACACGGCGACTGCATCAACTCGCAAGTGTGCCTCTGCGGAAAACATGCAGCGGGCATTGAAAAAACGCCATTTAGGTGACATGCCTGGTGCCTACTCAGAAAGCTGAATTTGCAAATGATTGTAAATAAACAGCTTTTCCATGCTACTGTCTGCCTAAAATGGACTTGTGTTTTGCATGATTTCTCAGGATTCAAATTTTGCTGCAGTTGCAAACTTGTCTAAGCAGCTATGACTGTCATTTTTGTTGTGACATGTAGCTGTATCTTTAGTTTACACAATGGTAGGTGTGAATTTTTGGTTGAGATCTTCAAAAAAATTTATTTTTGCCAGAAATTGGAGGATAAGTGTGTGTGTGTGTGTACAACACTGAAATGCAAGGTGTGACAAACCTTGCTAAAATTATCAAATCAAAAAAGCACTTCTACCGTTTTGTAGCTTATGTTCATTAGCACACAGCCATGTGCCAATAGTAGTTCTGCAATACAAATGTCTTCTGTCATCATACCGGCAAACAATAGGTAAATAATTTTAGTATATCTAAAAAACTTATAGGTTTAGAGGAACAGTAATTACATTTTTGAAATCAGCATCAAAAACTCAATCACACTGTGAGTTTTCAGTGTAAACACAATGAAATATCTGGCATTTCATCTAAAGTACTCTGTCCCCCCCTTAAGGGCCCCCGGCAGAGGCAACACACCCCTTTGGCCTCGGCTTCACGTAGACAACACCCCTAAGCTGACTCAACCAGGGGAAATCGGCAGTTGCCCTTTCCTGTCTCTCTCTTCTCCAAGATCTTCGCCTTTTTCTCACTTTTATTCTTTCCTGTCCTCTCCTCTCTTCCATTTACTTCACATTTTTCCTGGTGGCAAGGGTTAACCTGGTGCATATATCCAGCCTTGTGTAGACATTGTCGCTACGTGAAAAGGGGAACAGGGGATAGGATGACGGTGCGACCTGAAATAACAAGGTTTGTATTAAAGAACAAAAAAAGGGCAGCCGCTTCGACGTCATCTTCCTCGGAGGAACCGTGCTTGCTGTCCACGCACATCCCTTCGTCGTCTTTTGTCTTCCTGCCAGGCTGTTGTATAAACAATCGCTTAAGGGAACATGCACTGTCAATGAGAAAAGGCATGGGTTCACATTTGCCGCATCATTGTAAGGAATGCTCGTGTGAACCGCCACTGCGCTGTACGAGAATATTGCTAAGAAGCAAAGACAAAGTGGCACGTGAAATGGCAGAGACGATGTTTATTAGACAATTTGGTGAACAATGTATCAGTGTTCCATCTCTGTCATTGTATGGTAATGAACTTGATTTTCTATCTGATAGATTGTGGTTATAGTTGGTTGGTCTCTTCTTGTGGTTGTACGCATGCGTGAGGGTTTTATAAGACGAGCTTCGGTTCAATAAAAGTCGGTTGCGAGTGTGCACTTTTCCGAGTGTCTTCTTTTGTCTTTTAAGTTTGCGCCAACGATGTTCTACACAGTTACACACCAACTAGCCCGACAGCATACGTTACCAGGCCTTTAGCCTTGATATTAGCCTTCCATTCAAGAAAGCATCGTATCGATGCTTTATAATCAGTGATTTGCATTCGTTGAAAATGCATGAGTTTACTTGGAGATATAAGGCTTCATCTCAACGACATGCACGACTTCTGCTGCATTCCTTTGACGCCTTAAGGAGTGTACTGTATCAGGAACAACCTCATAAATAATGTCATTGAGACGTCGTAGAACTTTATACGGCCCGAAGTCCGTCTGAGAGGCCACGGCGCTGAATGGGAGTACATATCCAAACGAAGGTTGTACTATCTTGAATCGTAGTCATTCTGGCGACTAATACGTAAGCGTGCAAGCTGTCGGGCTTCTACGGCAAGCTGAATGATATAATCAGCACCCGTTCTGGCTTCTTTGCACTCATGGGCCAGCATAGCATCCAGCATAGTGGTGACTTCACGACCATGAAGGAGGTGGAATGGCGTTGTTCTTGTTGTTTCTTGATGAGCCGTGTTATAGGTGAACGTGATATACAAGATCTCGTCCCAGTTTTTATGCTGCACATGGATGTACATGCAGAGCATATCCGCAAGTGTCTTGTGTCTTGTTGAAACGCTCCGTACCATTTACTTGTGGATTATACGCTGTTGTTCGCCGGTATGATGTGCCACTAAGTCTTGAAACTGTCTGTAATAGTTCGGCTGCGAATGCAGTTTCCCTGTCAGTTATTACCACTAGCGGAGCGCCATTCCTCAGGACCACATTCTCTACAAAAAAATCGGGTTGCTTCACTTGCTGTGCCCCTCTCGGGAGCCTTGGTTTCAGCGTAACGAGTTAGGTAGTGAGTGGCTACTATAATCCATCTGCGACCTGCCGATCAGGTTGGAAATGGGTCCAAAAGATCCATTTCGACTTGGGCGAATGGAGTAACAGGCACGTCGATAGGATGGAAGAGGCGTGCTGGTTTGACGGGTGGAACTGTTTTGCGCTGGCAATCAAGGCACGTTCAAACATAGTGTTGAACGGTCGCCGTCAGTTTTGGCCAGTAATATTTCACTCTGCACAGCGTACGCATGTAACTCAAGTGGCCGGATGTTAATTCATCGTGGCATGCCTGTAATACTTCCCTCCTTAGATATCTTTGGCGACGAGTAAGTAGTTGTTTCCGTGTGGCGTGAAATTCATCTTGTACAGGACGTTATTGTGCAAGCAAAATGACGAAAGCCCTCTTGCAAACAGTCTTGGTACAGCTCTTGGTACAGCTGAACTGCGACCCTCCAAAAAAGCGAATTATAGGTTCTAGTTCCGGGTCATCTCGTTGCAGCTGTGTGACAGTAGCCGTGTTTACAACTCTGACAAAGGCTGTATCGTCATCTGCCGTCGCAGGTTCGTACGGTGCACGAGAAAGGTTATCAGCATCCGAATGTCGCTTTCCCGTTATGTAGCCCACCGTCATGTCTTGAAGCTTCAGGCTCCAGCGAGCCATCGTCCTAATAGGTCTTTTAAGTTCGTCAGTCAACAGAGGGAATGATGGTCGCTGACAACATTGAAATTACGACCTTAGAGATATGGGCGGAATTTCATAACCGCCCACACCACCGCAAGGCACTCTTTTTCCGTGGTGGAATAGTTTTTTCCGTGCGTGGGAGAGTTCTGCTTGCGTAAGCAATTACTCGTTTACTGTCACTGCACGAGTACAGCTCCTAAGCTGACATTGCTGGCGTTGGTGTGATCTGTTGTCGGGGTGTCATCATCAAAGTGTGCAAGAACTGGTGGCTTCTGAAGGCGTTGCCGCAACTCGTCGAATTATTTTTGCTGTTCTTCATTTTATACGAATGCGACGTCTTCTCTGGTAAGAGGGGTCAACGGCGAGGCAATGCGCGAGAAGTTCTCAATGAAGCGTTGGTAGTAAGCACACAGTCCTAAAGATCGTCTGACCACCTTTTCGTCAGTTGGCGCTGAAATATTCGTAATGGCAGCTGTTTTTTTATGGTCAGGCCGCACACCTTCACTGCCGACAAGATGCCCTAGGAACAGAAGCTCTTCGAAGCCGAAGGGGCATTTTCTGGCGTAAGTGCTAGTCCGGCGGAACGGATAGCTTGAAATAATGACTGCAGTCGCCTGACGTCTTCGTTGAGTGAGGCAGAAAATACGATGACGTCATCTAAATACTCTAAGCACGTCTGCCACTTGAGGCCTGATAATACGGTGTCCATTAGCCGTTGGTGCTGGTGCTGAGCACAAGCCAAATAGAAGTATCTTAAATTCAAAAAGGCCATCAGGTGTCTTGAACGCTGTTTTCTCCCGTCTTTTTCATCGACTTCTATCTGACAATACCCACTCATTAGATTTATAGACGGGAAATAACATGCATGCCGTAGTCTATTGAGTAAATCGTCGATACGTGAAAGTGGGTAGACATCTTTTTTTTTTTTTGTCACCTGATTCTGCTTGCGGTAATCCACGCAGAAATGTAAGGTGCCATCTTTTTTCTTCACAAATACAACCAGCGAAGCCCAAGGGCTTTTCGATGGCTGAATAACGTCATCTTCAAGCATCTGTCGCACCTGGTTTTCGATGGGTCTGGTTATGTCGTCCGTTATAATTCTATGTTTCGTCAGTGGCATTTGACGAACTCTGGACGTTGAAGAGAAACAATCTTCAAACTGGTTTGTAAGCTGCAGGATACTTAGCTTTAGAGCCGGCAGCATACTTGGGCCAATATCAACAGATAGAGGTATAGGGGGTAGGTCAATTGAATTATCTTTCTCAAGAGTTAGGCAGTCTGTCATCTCGGTGAGCTCTTCCATGTACGCGACTGCCATGCCCCTGTTTAAGTGTCTGCATTCAGAGTTGAAGTTCGTAACAAGGACGTGCGTGTATCCACATTTTATGCTAACGACGCCTCTTGCGATAGATAAACCATGGCTGAATAGCAGTGTTGGTATTTGCTCGGCGATGTTCTAAGAATTACTTGTCGTGTCACATGTCACAGCTACGAGTACGCTCAACCACGGTGGAATGATCACGTCGTTGTTGAAGACGCACAAAGTTTTACGTCGCTGGTCTGTACCGGGCCCATCGGAAGCTTGACCTGGGGTCATCTAAAAGATAACAGATCTTTCTGGAACGTTAATAACGGCACTGTATTCACGCAGGAAGTCCACGCCCAAGATCAGGTCTTTGCAGCACTCCGTTAAAATCGCTAAAGTAGCGATGAAGTCTGAACTGCCGATATTAATTCGAGCAGTACATTTGCCCATCGGCGTCACCAATGTCAATTCGTGACGCCCCTGCGGTTCTTATGTTCGGGACCGTCCATATTGTTCTGACTTTCTTTAGGCAGTCGGCGAGTTTACGGGTGATAATTGATGCATCGTCATTTGCGTACCGTATATACTCGTGTAAGGGCCGCCCTCGTGTAAGGGCCGCACCCCAACTTTGAAAGCGGATATTTCGAAAAAAAAAAAAACAAAAGTTCAAAATGTCCCGCCAGAAAAGTGTAGTTAGTTCATTTACAGCCAGATGGCGCTGCACGCTTTTCCGCTTTTATTCTACTTCCGCCGACGCGCCGACCCGTCACCCCCGGAAGCTTTTCAGGCCTGCGCGTCACGTGACGTGACGTCGACGACGTCACATCGCGCCGGCCGGCCGGCCGCCCTTCGCTGGGTGGCTGCGCCAGCCGCGAGCGCTTGCCGCGAGAGCCCTTCACGCCTACCGACTCGGGCGAGGTGCCATGACACCATGTCCGCACGATTTATCAAGGTATCGATTGATTGTATGGTTTAACGCGCCGACGCAACGCAGGCGATGAAGCGCGCCGTAGGGGAGGGCTCAGGATCAAGTTTGACTACCTGGGAATCTTTACTTTATTGTGTGCCGAAATCTCGTACACACGGGCGTTTTCGCTGTTCGCCTCCATCAGAAATGCGGCCGCCGCAGCCGGGTATCGAAACCGCGCCCTAGTGCTCAGCAGCGCTACGCCTTAGCCACTGAGCCACCGCGGTTGGGGAACTTATCAAGGTATCAAGAAATAATGAATATCATGAATGGAATAATGCATATTTATTTATCACAGCCAGACGCCGTCTGTACAAATATCACAGTGCGCATTGTTCTCGGTCCAGGCAGACGACAGGCAACACAAGATGTTGCCCTTAATGCTGAAAATATGTTAAAAGTACAAAACACAATATCTTGCCATATAAAACTCAAAACAAAACAGATTGTAACAGCAAAAACATCCCCGAGCTTTGGAACAGAAAAAGCACACTTTCATTTAAATTGTAGGTTAGAGGAAAACATACCATTCGTTTATCATAGTAGCAGTAGCAACACAAGGTATCAGGTTCAAACACTTGCCAAAAATACAATACATAAGAACACTGGTGACTAAATTGTGGTCCACAGCATGATAAATGACAGAAAGAAAAGTAATTGTACTGCCACAGGTAGGTGCATGTCCTAAGGAAAAAATCAAACAAAAATCTAAGAAAAAACAAATCACAGTTCACAACATGTCTGTACACAGAGTGCACAAGGAAAGTGTACACAGCTTAGGTACCAAAACGGACTGTACAACTGCTACAGTAGGCACCGAGGCAGTTCGAATTAAAAAAAAAGAAAAAAGTACACCACTTTTAAAAGCTAACAACTTGTAAAGAGATACAAAACTGGAAACAAGGCTCATTTTACATAAGGCAGAAGTATACCAAGGAAATCAAGTGATGACATGCAATCAAATACACTCTGTGCAGTTTCACAAGAATAAATGTGAAGAGCTTTGCAGAAAGGAGTAGTAGCTGCTCCTTCATAAAGTTCACCGTCTCTTTCTTGCCTTCATCAATGCTGGCTTCCAATTCGTCCAGAAGGGAATGTATTGCTTGAGCCAGGTGGCGATAAGTGCAGCGCTCCTCAGACAGCATCGACAGGTTGTTCAAAATTTCCAACAAGGAACTTACTTTTTGAACTGAGTCTGGTACAACAGCGCTACCAAGGTTCTTGATTGGTGAACCTTGATAGCAGGCAAAGACTTCAAGGTTTGCAAACACGGTCAATGACGCATTCAAACAAGATTCACGATAGTCGATAATGTTCAAAAACATGCAGCACTCTTCTTTATGAATCACAGTCCACTTCACTGACACAGTCCACACACACTGACACCACACACACTGACACAGTCCACACACACTGAATCACAGTCCACAGACACTGACACCCCTTGCAGGCGAGCCCTTGGTTCTTCGAGGGACGAAAACCGGTCTCGTTCTTGCTCCGCTTCATATGACGCCAGCGACTCTTCTACAGCACGGGCGCGTTGGGAGGCTTCTTGTCGGCTCCTCTTGGCGACAGGGGTTTCTCTCGTGCTCTGGTCTCGTACTGATAGGTAGGACGGACAGCCGGGAATACCGTTGGGACAGATCCAGGACGCAACCGTGGTACTGGGAGTGCAACTTCAATAACTCTCCCTGTCCTTGGATCCGTGTACGATGTCGTCTTCTCGATGCATGAAGCGTCGCAATGATCCGCGCACACCTGCACAAACGTTTCAAGAACGTCTGAGACGCCACTTCTCAAAAGAAAAAAATGCGCTCCCGTTTGCATGACCGTGTTTACAGTCCGTGTAGCTAAAACAAAGTCTACCTACGTTTCGCAAGCATCTAAATAAAAGCGCTGCGCTAAGCGGTACAAGCAACATGAAAGGAAACGCGGGAGCGTGATGTCACCGCACTCCACGAAGCGCTTCCACCGAGAGCTTGCAAGAATGGACGACACCACGGCACTGTTAGTGAACAAAGCGCAGCTGACCATCCTTGCTGCGAACGCTGCTGGCGTCAGCGCTTCGCGAGGCCCGGCGGCCACACGCTCAAGTATTTCCCATCATAGGTGATTTCTACCCGAACAAGCAACGACAAGCTAAGAACAGGAGCATCTCAAATTCTTACCTTAGTGCACGAAGTCGGCACGAAGTCCTTCCTAGGAATGGCGCGTAGCCATTGTTTGAGAGCGTCGGCGTCTTTAGGGAAGGAAAACACTTGTATCTTCTTTCCTGTTTTGTAGTTGCCGGTGCATCCGGGTACACAACACTTATTCGGCATTGTCGCATCACTCCAGCATCACGCACGGAAAGGAAATTGCCGCAAAACAACAACGGAAAGCAACAAACGCGAAACACCGTCAACACCACGCCGCCGAACCGTCACCACTGCCGCCGCGCTGCGCTCGCTGCCGCTGCGACATCCCCGAGAGTCGGCCGGCCGGAAATGACGTCAGATTGCTGGGCGCAGGCCTGAAAAGATTTTCCGGGGGTGACGGCCGACCACGCTGTTGACAGCGCGCCGCCATATTTGCCTTGTGCGGCCTCTTTGTTGGCATCGTTCCTAGCATCGTGTCGATACGTTGGCAGCGCGACTTCAGATCGGTGTCGTCGGTGTCACTTTGTTGGTTGTAGTGAACCCTGCAGAAGCCAGCGCACGTGACGGACGATGGGCCGGCATCTGAGATCATTCACTGCAGCATTTAAGCTGCAAGTGATTGACTATGCCGAGGAGCACGGGAAGCGGGAAGCTGGACGAAAGTACGACGTCGATGAGAAGCGCGTGCGTTACTGGATGAATCAGAAAGATGCCCTCGCCGCTACTAACAGGAGCCGAAAGGCGTTTCGCGGGAAAAAGTGCAAGTACCCGCAACTCGAAAGCGAGCTCGTCAACTACGTCGTCGACACACGAAGGGACGGCTACGCCGTATCGACTGACATGATACGCGTCAAAGCCCTCAGCATCGCTCGCCACATGGAAATACCCCCGGCACAATTCAAGGCAAGTCGGGGCTGGGCTACGCGGTTTATGAACCGTAACCAGCTTTCTATTCGGCGCCGAACGACGATTTGCCAAAAACTGCCGCGCGAGTACGAAGACCACGTCATTAAGTTTCATCGCTTCGTGAATGCTCTCAGGAGGGAGCATGAATACGACCTGTCCCAAATTGGGAATGCGGACCAGACACCTGTGTGGTTCGATGCACCGGAAAGCACCACAGTGGATTTAAAAGGTGCGAAAAGTGTGTCTGTGCGCACGACTGGTGCAGAACGCCAAAGGTGCACTGTGATGTTGTGCATCACGGCAGACGGCAGGAGGCTTCCGCCGTACGTCGTATTTAAAAGGAAGACTCTCCCAAAAGAGAAGTTCCCTCAGGGAATCGTCGTACGTGCGCAAGAGAAGGGCTGGATGTCCGAGGAACTGGTCGTTGACTGGATTAAGACCGTCTGGGCAAACAGACCTGGAGGGCTGTTACAACGGAAAGCCCTCCTTGTTTTGGACAGCTTTAGGGGCCACTTGACCGACCGCGTCAAGAACCGAGTTGCCGCAACTCGTACGGACTTGGCCGTCATTCCCGGTGGCCTGACGAGTGTGCTGCAGCCGCTCGACGTATGCGTCAACAGACCATTCAAAGTGGAATTTCGCCGATGTTACTCTGAATGGATGGCTGGAGGCGTCCACGAGAAGACCCCTACAGGACGGCTGAAGCGGGCGTCGCTCCAACAGGTGTGTGAATGGATTTTGAATGCGTGGCGTGCCATGTCAGTAGAAGTAGTTGCTAAAAGCTTCAAGGTAACGGGAATTTCGAACTCCATGAACGGCACCGAAGATGACCGTCTCTGGGAAGACGCGGACGCCGAGGCGAGCTCCTCCGAGAACGAGGACAGCGAAATGGAATCCGAATAAAAACATTTCTGGCATGTCATTTGTGACTCTTGCACTCTGCTACTGTTGCATAAACAGTACAGACCTTTGGCCTGTACTGCCTGTACTAAATCGGCCTGATTCGTGTAAGGGCCGCACCTAGCAAAATTTTCGAAAAAAAAGTGCGGCCCTTACACGAGTATATACGGTATGTCACTGCCACTGCGCACGTTGTGTGTGCATACCCTTCAGAGGCTATAAAAAGCCTCGCTCCCAATAAACGTTGTTCACTGTTGTACATTCGTGTCTGTACGCTTCAGTGCCGACGAGGCGGTCGAACCGTTGGTCGCGCTGCGACCATGGCTGCGCACGCGGGCCCACCGGGTTTTGATGAGGAGGCGGACAACTGGGCGGCTTACTGGCTACGCTTGGAAGCACACTTCGAGGTTCACGACTTCACGGACGAGAAGAAACGCAGGGCAATTTCGGTCACGGCGTTGAGCACAAAGACAGTGGATTTATTGGCTGCACGATGTGCGCCGGCGAAGATACAGGACCTGAAATACGAAGACGCTGTGAAGTTCCTGGGTGAGCGATTTGCTCCGGCGTGCAACGAAATCGCAGAATCGTACAAGTTCTTCACAAGGAATCAGCTTGCAGGAGAGTCAGCAAATGAATTTCTCGTGGAAATACGAAAGATTGCAAGCAGGTGTAATTTCGGTAGCGCCCTCGACAGGATGCTAACGGACCGCACTGTTTGCGGCCTGCGCGACGCTAGTGTTCGTCGGCAGCTGTTGGCAAAAGCGGAATTCACGCTAAGGGAGGCGGAAGAGGCAGCGCGTGCAGCAGAGATGACAGCGGCAAACGTGGACCACATGGCCAACGCGCAAAACACGGACAATGTGCATGCTATGACGATGAAGCGCAGAGGCCAACCAACTAGGCATCCGTCACTACGAGAGTCGGCGAGCAGGGAAGACTGGCAGCACGAAGGGACGTGCCCATGCTGCGGCAAAAGTGGTCATACAGCGGAAAAATGCAAGTTCCGTTCTGTTAAATGCTTCACTTGTAAGAGGCAAGGACACCTAGCCCGTGTGTGCCAGCAGCACCAGTCCCGGCAAAACAAAGTATTCCACTGTGAAAGTCAGTGGTTTGATAATGACGACTACGAACAATTTCTGCTCAACTTGCAAGCGGCATCGGTGAACATGGTCCAGCCAATTTATCGCACCATGGAATGGGATGGCGTGGCTCTCCGTATGCAAGTAGACACCGGTTCACCCGTGACAATCATCACATGGCCTACCTACACCAAATACCGTCACCTTTGGCCTCGGCTCCAGAAGACTACCTTGCAACTGACTTGTTTTCTCGGTCAACTTCCCTTCAAGGGTCAACTCAATATCTCGGTGACGTACGGCGGGACCACACTGGACGCTACCTTGGTGGTGCTGGGGTGCTCTGGACCGGATCTGTGTGGGCGGGACGTCATCAAAGCCCTCGAACAGCACGGAAGGCAGGTTCTCGCCGTGGGAATGAAGGCTGCCCCCGGTAAGCCATCCTCTACTAAGGACGATTTACAAGTGCAGCAGTTGTTAGACGAGTTTCAGGACTTGTTCTCGGAAGAGCTAGGTTTAATCAAAGGGCCACCCGTTAAGTTACGCTTGCGCGAAGGTGTCGTACCTCGTTTCTTTAAGGCACGTGCCGTGCCTTACGGGATGAGAGAAGCCGTTAGCCAAGAGATAGATCGTCTCGTTCAGACAGGAATCTTGACACCAGTTGCTTGCGCTGACTGGGCAACGCCTCTTGTTCCGGTAGTAAAGAAAAATGGGTCCATACGACTTTGCGGTGACTTCAAAGTAACAGTCAATGCTGCTTGCCACACGGAAAAATATCCGTTGCCCAAAATTCAAGACATCTTTGCTAGCTTAAGTGGAGGCGAAGTGTTCTCTACAATCGATCTAAAGGACGCTTACAGTCAGCTACCTCTAGATGAGAATGCAAAGCAGCTTCTAGTCGTTAACACGCAAAAAGGACTATTCTGCTTCAACCGGCTCCCTTTCAGTGTAGCGTCCGCCCCAGCACTTTTCCAGAGACGCATGGAAGCCATCCTTCAAGGAATACCGGGTGTTCAAGTTTACTTGGATGACGTGGTTGTGGCAGAGAAGCCAAACAACTGCGAAAAATTGCGCGAAGTCTTCCAGAGGTTACGGGACTACAGTGTGAAGCTTCACCCAAGCAAATGCAAAATACGGAAGAAAGAAGTTGAGTATCTTGGGCACCGCATATGCGCAGATGGCCTTTTGCCGAAAGCGGAGAACATTGAAGCAGTATCAGGAATGCCCAGGCCCACATGTGTGGCAGAGCTGCGGTCATTCATCGGCTTTGTGACGTATTACCATGCATTCCTTGGCAACTTGTCCACTGTTCTCGCACCGTTGTATGAACTGTTAAAGAAAAACGCCCGTTAGCAGTGGAGAGCAAGACAAGAGGCCGCTTTCGAAGCAACGAAACGCCTCGTCAAAGGCGCCAAGTTCCTCACGCACTAGGATCCGCAAGAGCCCCTCGTGTTAGAAACGGACGCGTCGTCTTACGGCATCGGGGCTGTTTTATACCACCGGGTCAATGGAGAAGCGAAGCCAGTTGGATTTCGGTCGCGCACTCTGACTGCCGCAGAGCGGAATTACGCACAAATTGAGCGTGAAGCGCTGGCAGTTGTCTTTGGGGTGACCAAATTTCGTGAGTACCTACTGGGTAATACTTTCACGCTAATTACAGATCACAAGCCACTTCTGCGACTGCTCAGCCCGGACAAGCCCGTGCCTGCGCTGGCAGCGGCACGGATCCAACGTTGGTCTTTATTACTCAGCGGCTACACGTACACGATCGAGTACAAGGCAGGACAAACCCTTCCGGTAGCTGATGCCCTGAGCCGCCTTCCTGCAAGCTACCAGCACGATGCCAGTACCATGGAGTCCATCAATAACGACGCCCGTGAGTACGTACTTTTTGCTGAGCCACTAGACACCACCCTGATGTCGTCTAGTGATTTGGTCCGGGCGACAAAAGCAGATAGCACCCTCAAGCAAGTCGCTGTCTATATTCGCGACGGCTGGCCTAGGAAACTACCGAGATCAAAACCAGACTTACGTCCATTCTTTTTCAAAAAACACGAACTTGTGTGCAGTAATAACATTGTCTACTGGGGCCACCGAGCGATAATTCCGGTCGCCGCCCGGAATTCCGTACTACGCATGCTGCACGAGACTCATCAAGGGATGACGTCGATGAAGAAGTTGGCGCGCTCCATATTTTGGTATCCTGGGCTGGATCGGGACATTGAACGTGTGGTAAACACTTGCCCTGTATGTGTGCAGTGTAGCAGCATGCCACCTGCCAAGGAGCCTGTGCCATGGCCGGAAACCAAGGAAAAGTGGTCAAGGGTGCACGTAGACTATGCCGGCCCAGTTGACGGACATATGTTGCTCATCGCGGTTGATTCGCACACGAAGTGGATAGAGGTGAGCCCAGTGAAGATAGCCAGTGCGGGACGGACTATCGAAGCCTTACAATCAATGTTTAGTAGGTTTGGCCTGCCCCGAACCGTGGTTTCCGATAACGGGCCACAGTTCACTAGCGCGCAGTTTCAGTCGTTCATGAATGAAAACGGAATTCGCCACTTTCGCACCGCGCCTTATCATCCGCAGTCCAACGGTTTTAGCAGAGAGGGCAGTGCGAACGATTAAACTGGGACTGCGCAAGAACGCTAGAGGCACACTGCAAGGCCGATTAGACCAAATTTTGTTGCAGTATCGCCGCACCCCTCTGCCCAGCGGGAAAACGCCAGCGTTCATGCTGCTGGGTTTTGAGCCTCGATGCAAGTTGGATAACATCGTGTCATGTCGGCCATTTTCTCACGCAGATACGGAGCACCCCGGAACCACTCGCCAAGTTGGAGACTCTGTTTGGTACAGGAACTACGGGACAGGAGCCAGGTGGAAGGCTGGCGTCGTACAGACCCCCGAAGGCCACCGCATGGTAACCATCAAGGCCGCAGATGGCGAACATCATCGCCGACATTATGACCAGTTGAGAGGAAGAGAAACCGACAGCACGGGACTCGCTGCCGGTGAAGCAGAAGTCAAGCAAGAGCCCGGGGTTGAGGCACCGCAGACGGAAGCTGGCGAAACCGGTGCACCACTGACCTCAAGAGAACCCCAGAGCCCAGGTGCGCCAGACACAGACAGCCGACCAAATACGCATGACAACCAGGTTGGAAATGACGCCAGCGGCGCGCAATCTGATGGCAATAAAGAAATCGATCCTGGCGAAACCATGTTACGCAGGTCCACCAGAAACCGACGCCCGCCGGATCGCTACCAGCCTTAAGGGGAAAGAAGGCTGATGCATCGTCATTTGCACATGTCACTGCCACTGCGCACGTTGTGTGCGCATACCCTTCAGAGGCTATAAAAAGCCTCGCTCCCAATAAACGTTGTTCACTGTTGTACATTCGTGTCTGTATGCTTCGCTTCAATAATAGAGAAGTACGCACCAGTATCTACCAGCACTGTTTCTGGGTGCACGTCTATACAAATGTCTAGAGTTGCGCTTATGATTTTATTGATGTCGGTGATGTATTGTCCTTCGTACGATCCATTGTATCATTCATCGTATCGCACCCTAGTGAAGATTTTCGGGGTGTGGTAGCATCTCGATGGGCGGCAACCTTCCCCCCAAAGGTCGCTGCTGTTAGTTTTCCTGACGAGGGCTAGGGGATCTGCCGCGGACCACCTCGGCGTAATTGCGCTGCTGCGGGCGAGTTAAGTACAGGTGAAGGAGAGCGGGGTCGACGATAGGGCACATCGTGTGGCTGTGCTTATGGGCCTGCATTTCTGTCACGCCGGTTATCGAAATAAGCACGAGGGGAGGTTTGTAGAAAGTTCTGATTTCTGTGATCAGGGTATGGCCAAATGCGGAAAACATGGCTGGCTTCTCCGCGATGGAAGCAAAGTGGTCGACGGTGCGCCACAAATCTGTCTTATGGATGAATGGTCGACTGGTGGACATCTTTTGCGACCGAGATGCAGATGTTGACGGAGTGTACATCGGCGACGTTCGCATAGGCACGTTAGACTGTGGCTACAGCAGCGGCAGATTGGAAGCTGGGACCCACGGCTCGTTGTAAGGCCTTTGGCTGACGTCGATAAGCCAGTGGTGACGAGTTGTATGTCGTTAGAGTGTGTCGACAGACAGCCAATGTCTAGCTAACAGACCGCTGATCTGAGGGCGATTCGGGCAACGAAAATGTCTGGCAGAGTTCTTGCCGCACAACTTCTGCAACGAAAGCCATAGTATGTTCTTGTGGAGTCGCAAGGAGGTTCGGATCTCCTCAAGGACGACCTCATGAATGAGCTCGCGCAGAGAACACTCACTGCCGGCAGTCAAAGCAGAAGGGCTGACAGATGTGTTGTTTGGCGGGTCGTGGTATCGGCCCCGTTGCTGCAGTGCTCGCTTTATTGTCGTAGCCTCTTCGATAAATGCGACTACGCTTGTTGGTGGGTTGTGCAGGAGACCGGCAAACAGCTTTTCTTTGACGTCCCTCATCAAAGAGAGTTTTTTACCTTCAGGCATCTCGGGGTCAGCCCGTAGGTGGCGGGTCATGTCCTCCGCAAACATGGCGACGCTCTCGTTCGGTTTTTGTATGCGTGCCTTGATGAGCTGCATAGGAGAATCACGGCGGTCAGCGTTTGCGAATGTCCCGAGAGTTTTCTGCCGTAATTCATTCCATGAAGACAGCATCGACTCGTGGTTCTCGTACCACGTACGAGCGCTGTCCGCCAAAGCAAAGTAGACGCGTGATAGCTTTTATGCAATAAGCCAGCGGTTGACCTTGGCAACTCGCTCATACTGGGATAACCAGTCCTCAGCGTCTTCATAAACATCACCGTGGAACATCTAAAAAATTTCAGGCTGATCAACAGTGAGCTGTGAAGGTCCTCCAGTAGCCATTTTTCCAGGCACGGTGTGTTGCTGGAGAAGTTCGAGGGGGATTGCCTCAGAACTAAGGGCTCACTGTCGGGGATTGTAGCCGTGGGTAGGAGTATCCACTGCAGGGACGGGTTGCGGTGGCAGACTCAAAGTGCCAGGACGCGGAGGTGTCCCAAGCACCAGTTGAAGAAATCCAGCACCTCCATCAATGTCACAACATGAAAAGAACAGGATACAAGACGACGGTGCGACAAGGAAAATCAAGGTCTGTATTAACAGAACAAAAAAGAGCAGCCGCGTCGACGTGGTCTCGGGGAGGAACCGTGGTTGCGGTCCTTGCTCATCACTTCGTCGTTCTCTGCTTTCCTGCCCGGCCTTTAGTCGTGACAATATATTAGGTTATAGCAGCCATGTACAGCTGGCACCTACGTTTCCAACACGTTTCATAGTGTCCCCTCCTAGGGCTCCGTGGTGGGTGGCTGGCATGGCCGCTGAATCAATAACATATTTTATGGGATCCTCTATCCCTTTCCAAAGTCATCGCCCCTCAAAGAGGTGGCGGACCGATACAATGTTTGAACTGCTACCCAAGAAGAAAGACTACTTTCTAAAATATATTATTCAATGCCAGAGAACAGAAAAGAAAGTGAGGAATATATTACCCTTCCTTGCATCAAAGTGCCTCATGGAAACGCTGGGCACGGGCTAACAAAACCACTAGGGGTGACCTGCTCCTTGAATTGAAAGATCATGTACAATACGAAGGACTATGCAACTTGACTGCATTTGGTGACCATCCAATCACCATAACCCCACACCGTACAATGAACAATGTGAAGGGTGTCTTATCTGATGGCGACTTAATGGAACTATCCGATGAGGAACTGCTAGAAGGCTGGAAAGATGAAAATGTCATCCATGTACAGTGCATTGAAATACGAAAAGACAAAGGAGACACTCCGAACAAACACATACCTACTTTTGGTTCCACAACACTTCCTACTGAAATAACAACAGGCTACCTCAAACTACAAGTGAGGTATTACATTCCGAACCCTCGGTGCTGCTTCAAGTGCCAGTGCTTTGGCCATGGCACTCAGAGCTGCCGAGGGCAGCTTACATGTGCTAAATGCGGCAGCAGAGGACATTTCGCTGATGATGACTATTAATCCCAACTTCACTGTGCCAAATAAATCAGCTCCAGGTTCGGACCGTATAGTATACGAAATATTAAAACAACTGCCTTCTGAAACGCAAAGACCCTGCTTTTTCTGTATGACGCTACTTAGTTTTCCGGTGAAATCTCCTCTGCCTGGAGGGAAGCCATTATTATTCCGATTTTAAAGCAAAGCAAGGATCCATCTTCTGTTAGTAGTTACAGGCCAATCGCACTTACAAGTTGCATGTGTAAACTTCTTGAAAAAAATGATAAATCGCCGACTTGTACACTACCTTGAAACAATCTGCTTGACCCATTCCAATGCGGGTTTCGAGAGGGTAGATCAACCACCGACCACCTGGTACCTATCGAGGTACAGATCCGAGACGCCTTCGTCCACAAACAATTCTTTATTTCTGTGTTCCTTGATATCGAAAAAGCCTACGATAAGACATGGAGATTCAGAATATTAAGAGACCTGTCCAATCTTGGTGTGCGTGGCAGGATGTTTACTATTATCGAAAGCTACCTGTCCAATCGTACATTCCGTGTCAAAGTGGACAGCGTTCTTTGCAAAACATTTGTCCATAAAGCAGAAGTACCGCAAGGTGGTGTACTTAGTTGGGCAGTCTCACAAATGTCCAAGATAAGTTGGACAGACATGATTTTTCCGGCGTGGTGTATAAAATTTCTTGCATAGAATGTGAATACGGATACATTGGCAAAACGGGCAATTACAAAAGAAGGCTCTGGGAACATTTTAATGACATCAAGAACAAGAGAGTAGCTTCTAATGCCCTCGCAGAACATGTTGCGTCTACTGGGCACGCTATCGACTGGGATAAAGCCTGCATCTTTGCCACGGAAAGAAAGTTGTTACCACGATTGCACATGGAATCTCTGGCCATTCAAACTACTGCGCATACGTTGAACAGAAATATTGGGACACTCCCCCCAGTGTACGCGTGATGTCTGCAACACGTGATGAAGCGTGCATAAGAGCGCACTACGCCATTCGCGTTCACTGTGAACAAGACTCCCGTGTGGGGAGCCGAAACGTCTTTTTAACTTTTGTGTATTTTACCTTGGTCGGCCTTTTCGTTATTTTGCACTATGTTTGTCCCCGACCAGACGGGATTCCGTTGGACTCTTGACTATATTAGTTGTACTCTTTTTATTGTCAAAATAAATTCTTTGCGTCTTTCATCCCACAAGATATGTTTTACTGTATATATGTTGATGACGTCCAGCTTAGATTTAAGTCTTGTAACCTGGCAATTTGGGAGCAGCAGGTTCAGCTTGGCTTGAACGTCGCCAAATGCGCTGAGGAAAATGGATTCCGATTAAACACCAAAAAGAGCACGTGTGTCTTGTTCTCTAGAAAGAGAAGCACTCACCCCGACCCTGGCATTCAATTGCATGGACAACGCCTGTCTCTTAATGCCGAATACAAATTCTTAGGCCTAATTCTGGACACCAAGCTAATCTTCGTACCACACATTAAGTATCTAAAAACAAGTGCATCAGAACCATGAATGTTCTAAATGTGCTGTCAAGCGCTACGTGGGGAGTGACAAGAAGTGTCTCATGAACTTGTACAGGAGTCTCGCATGCACTCGCTTGGATTATGGAGCAAAAATCTATCAGTCTGGGACATCCACCGCCCTAAAAATGCTTGACCCTATTCATCACCTAGGCATTTGCCTCTACGGGTGCCTTTCGCACTAGCCCCATCGAAAGCCTGTACATGGAATCGAACGAATGGTCACTCCACCTACAGAGATGTTACATGTCTTGTCTATATTATCTCAAAGTGAAGGCAGAAAGGACCACCCTTCACATTTCACAATTGATGACATGTCTACTTCTGTTCTGTTTGAAGTTGTCCATCTTTGAGACAACCCGATTCACTTCGTATGAGGGGCTTTTCTGAGGAAACCGGTGTGTCTCTCGAATATCGTTTGATGGCTCCCGCAGCATGTCTGCAACTTTTGCGGTGGCAATGGATAGATTGTGATGTGTCTTTTTTAGAGATTACAAAGCACGCACCCATTGTACATATCCACTCTTACTTCCTAGAAATACAACAAAAGTACTCAGGTCCTGAGTTTTTTACAGATGCCTCGAAGTCTAACACTTTTAGTTAGTATGCAGCCGTTGGCCCATCCTTCTCAGATACTGGCGTTCTACATCCTTATGCAAGCATTTTCACAAGAGAAGCCTACACAATACTTGCAGCGGTTAAACACATCGCACATATAAAACTACAAAAAGCGGTAATTTGTACGGATTCTCTGAATAAGGTGAAAGCCTTGAAAACATTCAAAAAAACGCAAAAACTCAGTTCTTGGGTTTCTTTACTCACTCTTATGCACAGTCTACTCATTCAAATAGCATGTTGTAGTCTGCTGGGTGCCGGGGCACCGTGAGATACAGGGAAACACTTTGGCAGACCAGCTGGCTGTATCCGCCAGCAACGATGCCGCTTATGCATCAATACCAATCCCTGCACTTGACATGAAACCTTTTCTAAAACAAAAGCTCAAAAATTATTGGCAAAACACGTCGGATAGACACACAAGTAATAAACTATACGTTATTAAGCCACAACTTGGTCATTGGCCGCCACTATCAAAAGGGAGTTCTAGTGCTGGGTACGCATTCTCTTGGGGCGATGCGGGCTTCGGAGCGCGCGGCGTTGCGTGCCCAACCCATACCCAACCGGAATGCCTTTTAGTTGTCACCACGGTGGCACGCACGCAAACGCAAGCCGCACAAAGGTCACACGTGCTCGCAGCGCCATAGCGTCTTCTCGCGTAAGTATTATTTAATTATTTTTATGATTGAAAATGTAAAATTAAACATACATAGTGATCAGGACACTTTTTTATCGTGTACAGTATCCTGGTATACGAAAAAAGTGAAAAATACAAGGTTACTACAATGACAGTGTCGACATCTTGTGACACTTCGTGCAACCACAGTCATGAACTTGTTAGCTTACGCGTAATGTTTTTGAGATGAAAACAAATAAAAACGTTACTCATTTGTAGTACTGTCGCTGCGTAGTTTTTGCATCAGATGTACAATGCACAACGTTTCTGCAATAACAATGTTGTGGTTGTCTGTTTCAATATAGCTGCGCTAGATGGCGCCACCTATTCAGCTGGTCGGGGCTGGCATATATTTAGTTTCTATGTTCCAGGCCATTCTAGCTTTGGTAATCTGGCTGAAACCGTGTAATCGCTATAAGTTCTCGCACTTTGGCTTATTTTAACTCGACGGCTAGAGTATCCGCAGTGCGGATACTGTGAGTTCTTGCGAAGGTGGACCTTACAAGGCGGCCGATCCATACTGTCCGAGATTTCGCACCTTTGTGTCGTGCTATTTGTATAGTGGCTAGCCACTATAATATTTGTGCTTAAACTTAAATGTCAAAGTGGTTGATCTGGCCAGCCTCGGCTTTGCTCGCCGTGAAGGTAACATGATGCGCCAGCATGTGCGCCGGGGCAGCTTATCTCCGCTAGGTGGCCAGTGGTGGCAGCGTTGTTTGACAGACGCATCGCCCCATCGCCCCATCGCCCCAGCGATCTTGCGATGCATCTGTTTGGGGCTTCGCGCATGCGCAACACCGCCGCCCCATCGTCCTGCGTACGCAAGCCGCCTGCGTACCCAGCACTAAAACTCCCTAAAATCACGACACACAGAAGTAACACTTGCAATGCTAAGGACAGGACATACATACTCTACACATTAATATATTCTGTCCACTGGTGATCCAACATTGTGTACGAGATGTGGAGAACCACTTACTCATCCAGTGTAATGAGTTAGATGCTCTAAGGAAAAAAAAGCACTTTTTACTGCCCTACCGACAGTAGCTCCCCCTACACCTTGGAATGCTTGTCGGTAGGGATTTGATTTTTTAAGTTCACTCATTGTTTATGTTCTGAAATGATTTACATAGTTTTAACTGTAGATTTCAAGGTGATCTGTAGCAGGACCTGTGGTGACTACATCTTCGCCATGGTCTTATTATCATGACCTTTCGACATCCATTCTCACTGCACATATTTCACGCCACTGTCATGATTTTAATACTTATGTTTTTACTCGCGTTAGCGCGAGGAATTTAAGGCCTCTATACAGCCACGCATCATATCATTGTTTACATCTTTAGTCACTGAAATGGCGCTGTTTGGCCATAAATTGGCCTTTGCTCCAAAAAGCACCACACATCATCATCATCATGCACTGTGCCAACAGTGACGGTGACCATCCGGCATATTTCAGGTCCTGCGTTGCCTGAAAGAAAAAAGAAATAATCACCACTAAATTCAAACTAAACATCAGTTTCCGCAAAGCGAGACAGCGTGTTTCCCCACATTATGCAGGGAACACACCGTACGCTGAAGTGGTGTGAGAGAGGAGGCCACCACTACAGTTTTCGGCGATGCCTCGGACCATGCCTGGCGTGCCGAAGCAAACGCCACAAGCCCTCATGTCGAAAGCAGCCTCAGCTACCACGCCCTCCCTGAACTCGGCCCGATTGAAGGCCCGTAAACCCTGGCAGCAGCCAGGGTACCACACAAATTGAAGAGGTCGTGGTCGTCTCGACCTCCGGCCCGTTGGGGACGAAGGCTCCGTCCTTCGTGACAAAGCTCGCCCTGAGAACAAGGCTGCTCGCGCCTCGTGCAGACTGCGGTGAGGGCTCTCGATCGCTCCAAAAAAAGACAAAACACTTATTAGAGGGCCTCGCAAAGGCCCTGTAAAATGTCACTTCTTTTTTGAGACACCAGCCACACTCATTTCGTATTAACAGCACTTCTTTACTCCCAATATGGAGACACAAATTATACAATGGAACATCAGAGGATTAATTTTAGTCCAAGAACTTCTACACAAACATTCTCCAAAAGTGCTGTGTGTACAAGAAACACACTTGTAATACAAGAACACAAATTTTTTGCGTCAGTATGTTATCTTCTGAAAGGACAGAGGTGATGCTGTAGCGTCATCTGGTGGTGTAGCCATTATTGTTAATCGAGGAGTAGCAAGTACTCATGTACCGCTACTAACATCCGTAGAGGCAGTGTCTGTTCTAGCAGTTCTATTGAACAAGTGTGTCAAAATCTGCTCTCTATACATACTGCCACAACACCGCCTCGAAAAACATGAATTCCAGTCTTTAATGGATGAGTTACCAGAACCTTATCTGATTCTGGGGGACCTGAATGCGCACAGCAGTTATGGGGTGACTGCCGATGTGATGCACGAGTTCACCTTATCGAACAGTTCCTCTTTTCATCAGGTGCTTGTCTGTTGAATAAAAAAGGGTCAACATGCCCGTAGGGTCGTCTGCGCAAGCAGGCGTTTTGTGTGTCGCGACACATGGAGTATATTTCAACTGTCATGGAGGTGCGCATATATGCAAGCAAAATTAAGTTGAAATACTTGAATAGAGGACTTTGGCCGTGTAACAATCCCATTCTTTAGTAAGGTAATTGAGAAGCTCATTGGGAATCGCCTAATGGACTACCTAACAACATTTAACCTTTTGTCACATAAGCAGTTTGGTTTGGTACGCCGTAGTGACATAACCTTCAACAATATTTTATGTGAATCTGTTTGGCTTGAATTCAACCATAGTGTTATACCATTGAATAGCCGTAGTACTATTATAGCTTCCAACTATCGGTCACCTTCATCGTCGTATTCCGATTTTTGTAATCAGTTAAGCATCATTCTTAATAACCTAGTAAGGTAAAATAAAAACGTTGTCTTATGTGGTGATTTTAATATAAATATCATTGATCCTGATAGTGCATCGTGCTTAGAATATATGAACTGTTTATACTGCTATGGCTTTACGTCGCATATCTCAGCACCAACTAGAAACGATTTACTAGGTTCGAATACCCTAATAGATCATATCATCTCCAACATTTCCACTGAACACGTTGCAGGTGTAATAGATCATAGCATTACAGACCATAATCCCGTATTTTTCATTCTGGGCTCCGAAAATACCAAGGCCAGTAACATCTTTACGAAACGCCGATTCGATGCGGACAAGTTTGTGCAAATAATTAGCACAGTAGATTAGACATCGGTGACTAATCTAGACTGCGCTGAACAGGCTTTTGAGTCTTTCTCAGAAGTAATAGCTTCAGTGTCACGAAGTGGTATCGTTCCCCTAGAAATCCATAGATAAGCAACTCGTTGTTGAAGTCCATTAATAAAAAGAATAACCTTCATAAGAAACTAAAGTCGCAGCCTTATAACCTCGCATTGAAATGCCGCTTTCACAAATACTCAGCAATATTATCTTCCTTACTTAGGCGTGCTAAGCGCAATTACTACAGGAATCTCATTGTAAAAAACACAGGTAACACGAGACGCTGCTGGAAAATCATTAAAGAATTTTCGAACATGAAAAACTGCTCAGAGCCCACAATAAAAATAAAACAAAGCGACGAAATGTATACCGACCCTGTAAGAGTGGCCGCCACGTTCAGTGAGCATTTCTGCGCATCTGCGGATACGCAGCAATCACCAGGTCATTTACGCAATATACCACGGTCTACTCATTCTTTTTATCTTCATTCCACGTCTGCAGATGAAGTCCTTCAGGTCATCACATCACTAAAGACCACTAGTGCTGGTTTAGATAATATTGATCCTTTTAAAGTAAAACTAGTTTCAAACTTAGTATCACCACCTTTGGCAGTAATTAATGACAAGCTGTTTTCAGCGGGTGTGTTTCCGAGCTGCCCTAAGGCTGGTAAAATAGTTCGTTTTTAAGAAAGGTGATAAGACTTTTGTACAGAATTATAGGCCAATCTGTATGCTGCGTTTCTTCGGTAAGGTAATTGAAAAGTTATTCCACATTAGAGTAATTCGTTATCTGAAAAAATTTAATCTTTTATCTCCGCAACAATTCGGATTCCGTCAAGGATATTCAACTGAGCTGGCACTAATTACCTTAACGGAGGAAATTAAACAAGCTATTGATAGAGGGTTACTTATGGGATCTGTGTTTATCGATTTGACGAAGGCTTTTGACACTATAAATCATCACGTTCTACTTGCTAAACTCATAGCTCGGCATACTCACTCATGAGTACACTCACTCACACTCATTCATACTCATTTGAATGTGGTGAGTGTGAGTATGAGTGAGCACTGATGAGTATGAGTAGGAGTGAGTAGAACGTGAGTGAGTACTTATGAGTAGGAGTAAGAGTGAGTATGAACGTCAATGTGTATTCTGAGTGTAAATAGGAGTGAGTATTGTTATGACCGGCGTCAGCAGGCGCCATGCTGTCGCTGAGAAGCGTAGCCGGGCCGCGTTCCCACGCCTGGAACTCCAGTTTTCTCGGAACCAGCGTCCAGAGATGACGAGGGAGCGGCGCTCTTTTAATCCTCAAACAAGTAAGCCGACTCGCCGAATGTCTATGCTCGCCAGCTATTGTCCCTGCTAGCCGGCGGATGAGACGTCCTTTCGCCACGAAGCTGTAAGCCGTTCCGGAGGGGACAACAAAGAGCGTATTCCTTTGAATGAAGCGGCGACCGCCGCCACAAAGTGCCCGGCTAATTGAGCGGACCGTTTGGCGGACCGTTTGATGTCTGCTGTCCGAAGCCTGGGACCCCTCGACCAGCGACATACACGACGAGCAAGAGCCTCTCTGGCGCCACCTTTAAGTGCAGTGATCTTGACTCGAAATTGGATGTTCACGTGCGCCGTGCCTGCTCGTACCTTGCACCGGTTGTGTGTGTGTGATTGGTGTTCCATGAAGAAGGAGGAGCCCGACAGTGCTTATAAGGACGCCCCAGAGTGCGGGACGTCGCTCTGGACCAAGTAAAGGTTCAACCACCACGTTCGTAGTTTGTGATGGCTCTGAACTGTGTAGCGGTTCAACCACCACGTTCGTGGTTTGCGAACTCTTAACCTCATGCTGTAAATATTTGTAAATAGTGCCATAAACCCTGTTTCTGTTTTTCGGATCCTCCAACGTCCTGCTTCTTCCTTCGTCAACCGGAGGTGGGATCCACAACAACTGGTCGTCAGCGGTGGGATTCGCCACAACTGGTTGGCAGCGGTGGGATTCGAAGCTACAAGTGACAACAACAGTCGGCCCAGGAGAAGCAGCTGGCTCGAGACATGGATCACGTATGGGTGAGTGCTTGGCTTTTCCTTTGAGTGAACCAGGTTCTAAAGAGGGTTAAATTTTAGAACTGGTAGTTAACTTTGCCGAAAGACTCAGTTTCGCCGTTTCGGGAAGTTATTTTGGAAGTAGCGAGCACTCAGTACGATCATGGACTTACGGGAGCTGCAGAAGTCAGACTTGTTGCTGTTGTGTGAGGAATTGGGGATCGATACAAAGGGTTTGGCACGGAAACCCATAATCATTCAAGCGATTAATGATTTGGGGGCTGATGATGAGGAACTAAGTGAAGAATGGGACCTCATCATCGAAAGAAAACTAAGAGCAGCTCAGATGGAGGGAAAGAGTGGAGACGAAAGAGAAAGCCTCAAGCTAAGTTTTTCAAACAAGACTATGAATTGAGTAAGAGGCTGGGACGCCAGCAAGGAGTACTTCTCGAAAATGAGGCAGAGTTCGAGATGTCTAGGTACATGCAGCCATATGAGGTATCATGGGATATGGGCCTGTATCTTAGACTCTTTGAACGGAAGTGTAGTGAACTGAAGTGTCAGCGAGACACCTGGTCTCAGAAGCTACTCACGGTTCTGCCCTGCGAGGCAGCGGATGTTGTTGCACGACTCAGTGAGCAGCACGCGAACAACTACGAAGTTGTGAAAGCAGAGCTAATCAGAAGATTTGGAACTTCTGTTAGTAAAAGAAAGAAAGACTCGCACCGGAGTCTGAAAGCGAGGCGCGTCGCAAAGCGCCAGAAATTGAGGCGCGTCATGAAGCGCAAGAAACAGTGATCGCGCCAGGAAATGGCCCGCAAATTCTCGAATGCATCCATGTAAATGATGTAGAGAACGAGGCCGTGGCCGGTCTGCAGGTGGGGACGATGTCGAAAGACGCTCCTTGCGTGGATGAAGAGGGTGCCAGCAGCCCTAATGGGCCCAGTAAGAGGCTGGAAACCTTCTTCGTGCCTCAGGGGGACCTTTCGACATTGTCAAATTTAGGCATGGTTAGCGCAGTGGCTGATGAGAGCAAGAACGCCACGCTTCAGCAGTGCAGCGATAATACCCGCGCTGGTTTGCAAACATCGCAGAAAAAGGAAGAAGCGGAGGCGTTTGTCACTGCGCAAGCCTAGGTCGGGCCCCACTCCGTCCCAACAAAGAAAGGGGAGGCCACTAATCCGCTTAAGGAAACGTCAATGGTGGCGTTCAGAAAGACCGAAGCGGCGAGCCAGATTTGGAGGGGGAAAAGAAGGTGCGTCACCCCAAGGAAAGGCGCGGTTCAGTTCGACGACTTCGGGAAAGCGGCCTTGCCCGAAGGGTCAAAGTCGAAAGGACAGAGTGGCTAAATACCGCGCAGGGGTGAATACAAAGAGAAAATGGCACAGGCTCCCCCCCAGCTTCTGGCGTCGCTGTCAAATTCCTACGGGGAATAGGCCGATGTGTAAAATGAGGTGTGACGGCAGTGCACTGCTTAGAGTTTGTGCATTTTGTAGCTTCTGGCGTGCTCGAAAACTGCCGGGACCGCGACCCCATCGTGTGCGATTCAAGCGAATCTAGTTAAGAAAAGGGGGTGGTCAGATTGAGTAACACATGCTTATTTCGTATGGTTACTTAGTTTTTACTTTGTAGGTGTAATTTCAGTACTTTTAATTTTGTAAGTAACGTAATGCGGTGTAAATTTTTCAGAAGGAAAACCACCGAACCGAAGACTGAAAGTTAACATAGATTTGCTTTAATCATTAGAGCTAATATGTACCGAAGGTAAAAACTGGAAAATTGTTATTTTTCTAGTATTTTCAAAGGCTGAGAGTAATTTCGTATGCCTTCACTGTCATGTGGATTTGTCGTGAATTAGTATTTGGGGAAGAAGTTACCATAGGCCGAATAATTTCGTAAATTGATTAAGTTTGGCGCGACACAGAGGAGTTGTCGATGCGCGCATTAAGAATTGAAGGTCATTGGGGCCCGATTTTAGCATAAAACTTGTGCATTGTTTTGAGGTGCTTTAATGACTATTGCACCCAGGATTACATTTGTATTGTACACGTTGTGTTACAACGTAACGTTTGAAAGAATTTAGACAAACTGTGATGGATAAAGCGTTTGGTTAGTAGTGCCGTGCATTTTGCAGCGCTGTGGGAATAAGATTAATGGAAAATGCTCAGAAGAGCTCAGTGGTTTATTTCCTTTTTTCCCAGAGACGTTAGCATAGGCAGGTAACTTTAACCAAATCAACCTTCTAGAAAGCAGTGTTCGTCTCTGTTTTGTTGGTATACTTTGAAGAGTGATTGATCAAGGGATCATATGAGCGGAACAGTAAGCTTTTACTAATGCTGAGCAAACGAGAAGTATTTTGGCCACAGTGTAGGCCAAAGATTCAGAAAAGCTAGATAGCTTAATGTCTCCATTGTCGACAAGTAGTGACAGCCGTAAACAAAGACGGACGTTCGGACAAAATTAGCGCTCACTGAATCCGAGTTCCTGACTGATGCTCTCAGCAGGACAGAACCGATGAAAGTAGTCAGCGATGAAAAGAAGGAGACAGCCGTTTTATATCAGGACTACAATGGTATCAAGCAAAGCTGCGCGTTGCTTGCGCCAGAATTTGGGCTCTCGTGAGATAACGTACTGCGCTTCAGGAAAAGAGTGCGCCTGCATTGTGTAGAGCATTCATCAGTGGCAGTGTTATCTCAGGGGAGGGCTAAATTTAAAGCAGATACAGGCCATTGTCCCCTTGGCTGCAAACCATGACATCGAAGAACAGTCGCCTTGTGAGGCGGAGCTTGATTCTTCGAAAATATCATTTTGGCATTAGGAAAGGGGCAAATTGAATGGAAACGCTGGCGTGCTCCGTCGCTCTTTCTAAACCATTCTGGAGTGCTCTTGGTGTATCAAAATTGATATTTTAGTTTTTTTTTTTGTCGTGCATCTTATTATGTAAATTTGTAAGGTAGCACGTCTGGTTTTTCAGCTCAAGTGAGTCCTGAGAGTTCTGAGAGTGAGCTTTTGTTAAAGCTAGTAATTAAAATTGGTTTGTCATCCCTCTTTTGGCTTGGTTTGTTCGAAGGGGGCCGAGTGCTTGCTTGTGCATGTGGTCCAGTTTCAGAAACGGTGTCGAAGATTCGGCCTTTACTCAGACATGCCACAAGCAAAGGCGAGTTCTTGGGATTCGACTACGGACCCTTCGTCGTCCCTGCGAGCAGCAGTGTTGACCGCTGCCCTCCGTGACTCATCTGGCGAGGGGGGAAGCTGTTATGACCGGCGTCAGCAGGCGCCATGCTGTCGCTGAGAAGCGTAGCCGGGCCGCGTTCCCACGCCTGGAACTCCAGTTTCTCGGAACAGCGTCCAGAGATGACGGGTGAGCGGAGCTCTTTTAATCCTCAAACAAGTAAGCCGACTCGCCGAATGTCTATGCTCGCCAAGCTATTGTCCCTGCTAGCCGGCGGATGAGACGTCCTGTCGCCACGAAGCTGTAAGCCGTTCCGGAGGGGACAACAAAGAGCGTATTCCTTTGAATGAAGCGGCGACCGCCGCCACAAAGTGCCCGGCTAATTGAGCGGACCGTTTGGCGGACCGTTTGATGTCTGCTGTCCGAAGCCTGGGACCCCTCGACCAGCGACATACACGACGAGCAAGAGCCTCTCTGGCGCCACCTTTAAGTGCAGTGATCTTGACTCGAAATTGGATGTTCACGTGCGCCGTGCCTGCTCGTACCTTGCACCGGTTGTGTGTGTGTGTGATTGGTGTTCCATGAAGAAGGAGGAGCCGACAGTGCTTATAAGGACGCCCCAGAGTGCGGGACGTCGCTCTGGACCAAGTAAAGGTTCAACCACCCGTTCGTAGTTTGTGATGGCTCTGAACTGTTGTAGCGGTTCAACCACCACGTTCGTGGTTTGCGAACTCTTAACCTCATGCTGTAAATATTTGTAAATAGTGCCATAAACCTGTTTGTTTTTCGTATCCCCATCTCGGTAAGCGTTCGTTGCCTCAACCCGAAGCTACACCACGCTACCACAGCACCCCGGGATCACAACAACTGGTGATCAGCGGTGGGATTCCCAACAACTGGTGGCAGCGGTCGGATGCGACTCAGCACCCCGAGCCACAACAGTATGAATGTGAGTGACTACTCTGAGTGTGAGTATAAGTGAGTATGAATGTGAGTGAGTACTCTGAGCGTGAGTAGAATTGAGTATGAAATGAGTGAGTATTGTGAGTGTGAGTAAGAGTGAGTATGAACGTGAGTGAGTACTCATCAGTGTGAGTATCTGTGAGTATGAACGTGAGGAGTATTCATCAGTGTGAGTAGGGATGAGTGAGAGCTTGTGAGTGTGACTAGGAATGAATATGAACGTGAGTGAGTACTTTGAATGTGAGAAGGAGAGAGTATGAACGTGAGTGAGAACGTGAGTGAGTAGGAGTTTGAACATGAGTGAGTATTGATGAGTGTGAGTGTTCGTTAGTATAAACGTGAGTTTTCATGAGTTGTGATTAGGAGTTAGTGGAGAGCTCATGAATGTGAGTAGGAGTAAGTATGGAACGAGGGTGAGTACTCATGAGTGTGAGTAGACTTGACTGCGAAGGTGAGTGAGTTGCTGTGAGTGCGAGTAGCAACGAGTAGAAAATGAGTGAGTTACTATGAGTGTGATAAATATTGTAACCATCGCAACCGCGCCCTCAATACGTTGGAAATAACGGGCCACTATGGCATGCAAGCTTACTGTACGTAAAAGCCTTCGGTTTGGGAACTGCGGGAGCCATCTTACATCAGATGGGGGGGGGGGGGGGCGAGGTGACCACGCAAAACCCGAGTTTATTGTAATTTGAATTTTCTAGGCTGAATAACTGTGAACTGCCTGTCCCTATAGCTAACCGTTGCTGCTGCACTTATCTGTTGCGCCTTCAGTCTTATGCAACCGCTGATAGTACATGTAAAACACAAGGGTCTGAGAAGCCCTTTAACAAAAATCACCGCGCGAGCCGGTTCAGAAAAAAGAATTTCACTGCGCAAGCGACAAAAAAAACAACACGCTGAAATGACCCGCGAGAGAAAGCACATTGTGCGCGCGACGCACATTGTGCGCAGCGATTTTGCAGTTTCTATTTCTGCGTTGTCCCTCAAGTGAAGGTTGCCTTGAACGAAAACCTTAAGTGATCTCATGATCTCTCAAGCATGAAGCTGTGTGCAAACTTTGCCTTCTCAGTGCCCCATCAAGAAAAAAAAAGGAAAGCTTTGAGGACGGTTGAGCTTCGCCGTCAATAGTATAGTATGCGATAGCGTAATGGACCTGTTCCCATCGCCGTTTCAATCTCTACCTTGCTTCAGTTTTCGGCGGCTTATTATGCCTTCAACAGTGCAGACACAATGTGCAACAAGCGCCCAATCATCCTTGATAATTTAATCTATGATTCACATAACGCAGGCTAATACAAAAACGCACATAACGCAACTCGTTAATTACCGTGTTATTCGGCTGTCCGCGATAACCCTGTGTATGCACACTGCCAATGAACATTAAACGCGTTCGCAGATCCATAAATAAGGCCCCCTGCAATCGTCAGTGCCGGCACGGAGCTAACGAAGTCTCCGCGTGAGCGCGACCCACAGAGGAAGAAAACATCTCCGAAGATGCGCACGATTTCCCGAATGCAAAACTGCCGTGCGCAACACATTCCATCTGAAGACGAGGCAGAGAGGGGAGGCGCCGTCTCGACGATCGCGCCGGGCCACAAGACACCTACCAGTGGCCGGGTGGCTGGGGTGGTTACGGCGCCGACGTGGCCGCGAGGCCCCGGCGTCCGCCTGTCCGGCTAGTGCAGTCAGAAGGGCTAGGGGCAGTGGAACGAACGAAGCGGCCGAGCCGGATGGCATGACAACGTCTTGGGTTCTGGCGGGTAATCATAGCGGCGGCCGTGTAGTACAACTGAAGCTATCGAAAGCGCCTCTGTTTAGCGTGCTTGCGTCGTAGACTACGAAAGCGCGTTTTGAGTGCTTGTAACACATTACTGAGATTCTAAATGATGTCTCAGCGTCTCCTACGCGTCATGGCACACAAATGATTTGCAGGTGCGTCGTAATTGCGCTGAGTCATTGCCTGTTTGTAGAACCTACCGACCCTTAAAGAAAGCAACAATTGTTCAGCTCGATTGTTTATTGAGTAACCTCAACACGTAACGCTACCTCAATGTTATATCATCATCGGCCTGACAACGTCCACTGCAGGACAAAGGCCTTTCCCATGATCGGCCACTCATCTCAGTCCTGTGCTTGCTGCTGCCATCATGTACCCGCGAATTCATAATCTCATCTGCCCACCTAACTTACTGTCTCCCCCTAACCTGTTTGCTTTTTCTGGAAATTCGGTCAGTTTATGCTTAATGACCAGCTGTTATCCTGCCTACGCGCTACATGCCCGGCCCATGTCCATTTCTTCTTCTTGATTTCA
>WOVY01003777.1:0-106211 GCA_013436015.1 Rhipicephalus annulatus
TTCTACAAATTTAACACGATAAATACGGAATAAATGAACACCCAGGCACTCTGTCTGCGTTACGACCGCTAAAAGACGCAAACGCTTCTCTCTAATCAGTCCGGTTTCATTACGACAATAATATTACCCGCTAACGAAGCTTTTGGCCTATGCATCTGACAACATAGAAACGATTTGCCTCATCAAGCACAGCCGGAACGCACAGATAAGTGGTCCCGGAGGTCGTACGGTCCCCCCCCCCCTTTTTTTTGCTTTTTTTCTTTTTTTCTTCGTCAAGCTTCAACGCACATTCTGTTCCTTCACTGACAAGGAGCTGACAGCTAGGTGGTTTCGTTAACTTTTTCCTACATGCGCGCATATCTTCCCAGTGCGCCTCAACTGTGTGGTGACTATCCCGGAGTGGTACAGTCTCTCTCCCCCCCCCCCCTGTTCTTCTTTTTTCTTTTTTTTTCCTTCGTTAATCCTTTAACGCACATTCTGTTCCTTCACTGACAAGGAACCAATGCATATAATGAATATCGATGGCAGTGCCTCATTCACCGGCTTTTTCGCTACTCCCGATGCCACCAGCATGCACTTAAAGCGCTTAAGCCCTCCCCATTAACTTGTCATACACTTCAAAGAGGAACGAGCCGCCAGCGGACTACACGGAAAGGTGAAATACAAAAACGGCGGCTCCCTGCCCACTTGAGGAAGTGTGGGTGCGGGGGAGGTATTGTTGACAATGATGACACTCCTCATCTACCTCTGCCCTACTCTGTTGAAAAGCTGCCCCTTTCTAATTACGCCATGTCGGTCTTGCTTCTTCTCCTAGATTTTCTATATTTTATTTATGTTTGTCCTCCCGTTTCGCTGTTTCTTCCTTCCTCTTTTTTTTGTTTTTTTTCTCTCTCTCTCTTTCTCATTTGACCCCTCCCCTCCTGTCTCGACAGGATATAAAAAGGCACGGAACGTGTGTAAATAGTATTATGCCTTGAAAAAGACAGGGTTCCTGTCGAAACGTCGGCACAATAAACAGTTGTTATGTGAAAGCGCATCTACTTTCATATTTATATATATATATATATATATATATATATATACATGACAAAGACGAAATGCAATAGCGCTCGTGTTGTTGTTGCTGTTGCACCTCCATCTTGGCTGCAGCTGCCTCTGACTCTCTGTACTTTGTAAATACATTTATTTCATTCATTCTCTCACCCACGTGACAATTTGTGGAAGCGCTTGGTACAACACAATAAAACGGAGCTCCACAGTGGCTGACGTTTGAATTTTTCTACCATGGAAAACCAGGTACCCACTCCTGCCGAGGCGACTACAACAACTGTTATCCTTCCGCAGCTAAGAGATCCTCGCACGTTCTGTGACATGGATCATGTCCACATTGAAGAATGGTTGCCATTTTGCGAACGTACAAGTAAAAATTACCGCTGAGATCAAAGCATTATGTTGGCCAACATCCTGTTCTACTTGAAAGGAACAGCAAAAGTGTGGTTCCAGATCCACGAAGCTGAAATTGGAAGCTGGGATGCGTGCAAGAAAAAGATCCATGCCCTTTTCGACAAGTCTGTGGGTAGAAAGGCAGTGGCCAAGAAGGAGTTGGCATCTCATGCGTGAATGTCAGCAGAGTCCTACGGGACTTACATACAGGATGTGCTCACCCTTTGCCGAAAAACAGACAATGGCATGGAAGAAACAGAGAAAGTAGCACAAATATTGAAAGGCATTACAGATTATACGTTCAACTTTCTGATATGCAAGGACTGCAACATGGTAGATGCCATCATCAAGGAGTGTCAGCATTTTGAGGCCGCAAAAATTCGACCTATCACCCACCATTTCACTTCCCTACCAAACACAAAAGCAACCTGGTCGTGCGAAGACGAGCCGCCTGTACTACAGGCGCCGTTAACTGCAGAGGATGTGACCAAGACCATCAGACGTGAAGTTGAAGCTATGTTTCCTGCGTCCACGTTCTCCCATGCCTGTGACTCTAGCCCTCAGATGGTGCCACTGGTACATGCCATTTAGTGACAAAAACTTTCCCATGCTGGACTGGGCTCCGAGTGCACTACACCTCTCTCTCAGCCGATCAACCGTCATCGACCTCTGTTTTGAATGCCCAACGCCAAAACCTTCCAGTGCGCCCTCGAAACCCAACCGAGTCGAGGACTGCTGACGATCGTCCGATTTGTTTGAACTGCCACCGTATCGGACACGTGGCTAGCCGTTGTAACACTCGGTGGTATTGACATCAGGCATCCTATGGGTACAACCATTACCCAGAAAGGGATCATGGACACTTTCAAACCGGGAATCACCTCAGGCCACCAGTAAACACGTTCTTTCTATGCCGCCATATGGTCTTCGTTCTCCATCTCCGTACGCTCACCAGTTCCGTTCACCACTCTCCCGTAGCCCGTCGTTTCGCTCGCCCCAATTTCGCCGACCAACGTCACTGACTGACCACCTGCCGCAGGAAAACTAGGTGATACAGCTTCGGGAGGTGATGCTGCATCGACCACTTGCCCGCCAAATCCTCTGACCATGCTGCCGACTTGATGCAACCTTATTGACGTTGAAGTAGACGACACACCCATTGTTGAACTTGTGGACGCAGGGGCTTACATATCAGTAATGAATTCAGAACTTCGTTGCCGCCATAGCAAAGCTTTAACGCCACCCCCAGTGCCACTCATCCAGGTCGCCGACGACGGAACGTTTCCCGTGCTTGAAATGTGCTCCGCGCGTATAAGTGTGGCTGATCGCTCCACGACAGTGCTGTTTGCTGTGCTTGAGAAATGTTCCCATGAACTCATCCTTGGCATGGACTTTTTATCCGCCCACTCTGCCCTTATTGATATTGGAACCGGCATTCTTCAACTTGATTTACCGTGTTACCATGACGACCCAACACACGCTCAACCCTGTCTGTGTTCTGCAGATCACGTTCGCCTAGCACCTCAAGCCTTTACCTACGTGAACCTGAGATCTGTCCCTCCTGTTCCCGACGGTGCCTACATGTTGACACCTATTGCTGACCCTCTGCTGGCCAAAAAAAGTTGGCGTGCCTCACACACTTTAAACAGTTACGGGAAATACAGCATCTCTACCGATCCTGAATTTCTGCTGGTGCACTCAAGTTATCCCAGGTGGTATGACTGGCAAAACTTTCTTCTATAGATGCTGCCATTCCGGCGTTCGTTACCGAATCTTCTTCGTCCTATGCTGCATTCTCCTCCTCGAAGAGTGCAGCGGATGCCATCATCGACAAGATGATCGCCCCTGACCTTCTTCCAGCACAGACTGCTGATATACGGCACCTGCTGAAATTCTATCGTGACATCTTTGATTTTGATCACCACTCTTTGGGTCAGACATCGTTAGTAACACATAAGATTACACAGGAGACGCCAGCCCCATCTGATGACGTCCTTGTCGCGTGTCTAAGGCTGAGCGACAATTTTTCCAGCACGAAATCGAAGAAACGCTCACAAAAGACGTCACCGAGCCTTCCTGCAGTCCATGGGCATCGCCAGTCGTGCTAGTCAAAAATAAGAACGGCAGCTGACGCTTCTGCGTAGACTACCGTCCCTTAAACAAAGTAACACGTAAAGACGTGTATCCACTGCCGCGGATGGACGGTGCTCTCAATTGCCTACATGGCTCTGCCTACTTTTTATCTATCGACTGTCGATCCTCAAAACCGTGAGAAAACCGCATTCATTACACAGGATGGACTTTTCCAGTTCAAGGTTCTGCCATTCGGATTGTGTAATAGCCCAGCTACATTTGAAAGTATGATGGACTCTCTCCTGCGTGAATACAATTGGTCCACATGCCTGTGCTATCTCGATGACGTCATAGTATTTTCACCTACATTTGAAAGCCACCTTAGCCGCCTATCGGCTGTTATTCAGGTTTTCCGGACAGCAGGACTTCAGCTGAACTCTTCCAAATGTCACTTTGGCCGTCGGGAAGTTACAGTGCTGAGCCACTTTGTCAGTGCTCGAGGTGTGCAACTTGATCCTGAGGAAATTCGAGTTGTCAAAGATTTTAACGTACCGCGTTCCACAAAAGATGTACGCAGTTTTATCGGCCACTGTTCTTACTTTCGGCGTTTTGTAAGGAATTTCACTGACATTTCCCGACCACTTACGGAACTACTGAAGAAGGACATGCCTTTTTATTGGGGCACGGACCAAGCAACTGCCTTCAGCACCCTTACAACATTACTGACCCTGCTATCTTGGCCCATATCGGCCCGCCAGTCCAGAATGTTCGTACCCATGCCAGCGGACATAAAATCGGCGCTGTTCGCACCCAGCGGCAACGACGACAGGATCGCGTCATCGCTTATGCCAGAGTCGCCTCCTTTCTCCTTCGGAGGGCAAGTTTTCCATCACAGAGTGTGAGTGCCTCACACTAGTCGGGGCAGTCAAAAAATTTCGACCAATACTTTTTTGGCCGCACCTTTTCAGTAATTAGGGATCACCATGCCTTGTGCTGGCTGTCGCCCATTGATGATCCAACTGGACGACTTGCTCCTTTGGCCTTAAACTTCAAAGAATACAGCTTTGACGTGACATACGAGTCCCGCCTAATTCACCAGGATGCCGACTGTCTATCCCGTTTCCTCGTGGGCCCATCCAACCTTTCAGCCCAAGATTCTGACCCTTGTGTATTCTCCATATCTGCTTTCACCGACATACGCAAATAACACCTCAGCGATGTCCACTTGCATTCTGTCATGCAGAGTCTGCGTTTGCCCCACGTAGCTCTGTCGCTACACTTGTTCGTTCTACGCGATGGCATTCTTTACCGACGCAACAGCAGTGCCGAGGGACCAGAACTACTACTTGTAGTTACCGCGACACTCCGCTCCGCTGTTCTTGAATAGCTTCACGACGCCCCAACCACTGGACATCTCGGGGTCACGCGCACGTACGATCGCGTGTGGCGTAGATTCTTCTGGCCAGGCCTTAACCGTTCTTTCCACCGATACGTTGCTGCTTGTGAGTCCTGCCAGTGCTCCAAACATTCCACCTTGCCACCAGCTGGTCCGCTCTAACCAATAGACATGCCCACCAACCCCGTCTACCACGTCGGTCTTGATCTCGTTGTACCATTTCCTACTTCTCTCACTGGAAACAAGTGGATAGCTGTAGCCACTGACTACGCCACAAGATACGCTATCACACGAGCGCTAGCGACAAGCTGTGCCACTGACGTCGTGGACTTCTTGCTCTATGACGTAATTCTTCACCATGGCGCTCCTCGACTGCTGCTGACCGATCATGGTCGCTCATTTCTTTCAAATGTAGTAAGTGACATCCTTCGCTCGTGGTCGACGCGTCACAAGCTCACTACGGCGTACAACCCACAAACGAATGGTCTTACCAAACGCCCAAATCGAACCTTGATTGGGATAGTACTTTGCCTTGTGTGACATTCGCATACAATTCGTCAGGCTACGACACCACTGGCTTCTCTCCCTTCTATTTATTGTTCAGCCGCCATTCAGCGTTACCCTTCGAGACTCATATCCCATCAACTACGCAAACGGTTACAGAGTACACCCGGGATGCCACCACTCGGGCTCAAGTGGCCCACCAAATCGCACGGGAACGTCTTCTTGGCTCGCAGCTCTCTCAGGAGGCCCGCTACAACAGCCATCACAGAGTATTTCCCTACTCTCCAGGTTAATTAATCCTCCTCTGGACACCATGCCGCCACGTTGGCCTCTCTTCGCAGCTGCTGTCTCGCTACTCGAGGCCTTACAAGGTTTAACTCCGGCTTACTGAGGTCAGTTATAAGATCGATCCGTTGGACACTCAGTCGTCGTCATCCGCACACGCCCCTGACGTCGCCCAAGTGTACCGTCTGAAACCATACTTCTCCGCATATGATGCTACTCTCCTTAAGGCGCCAACATGGCGCTACCGGTGGCGGAGGTTTATATATTACACGACATCGACAACGAGAGAGCATCATGTAGACGACGAAGACGATGAATGCAATCGCGCTCGTGTTGTTGTTGTTGTACCTCCATCTTGGCTGCAGCTGCCTCTGACCCTCCCTGTATATTTTGTAAACATATTTATTTCATTCATTCTTTCACCACCGTCTATTTTTTCTGAGATTTCTTTATTTCTTGAAAACGCAAGAAAGAAAAAAATCACAGCAAAAAAAGACTTCAGCACGCTTAATCGAACATAGGACCTCCACGTCGTGAATGCGAAGCGTCCACCACCGAGCCACAGAGAGGTACCTCCTTCAACGTTCAAACGGTAAGCTATTTATATCTACCACTTACCGCTGTTGGCGGGCGTCTCGGGGGGGGGGGAGACTATTGTGTTTTCAGCATTATAAGCAAGATGGCGCAGTGAGCGCGCGGCGACTCTCATCTCTCAAGCGTACTTTGGCCCGCGTACAGAATAAGGGGATGTACGCTCGATCGCGCGCCCTCATTATGCAGTGGAGAGAATCTTACGTCTTGGCTAGTCATTAAGTTTCGTCAGAACGACTCTTTTTGTATTCACCGGGCGCACAAAGGCCACTGCGATTGTTGCACAGCCTCCGTTTGCGAACAGGGCATGCTTTTTTAGACACAGCGAAGTAACAACTGAAGCGTTTATTCGCGTTAATTTGTACCTGTTAGTACATTTCTTGCATCTTTTGTGGGTGAGTAACGCGGGTCACGTTTTGATCTGCTTGCCATTTTGCGCGCGACCTTCCAATTTGTAGCTATCGCGTTCATTGTTTCAAATTTGCGGCAAAGCTGTGACTTTTTATGCTTTAGACTCCGGATTACGTTCAGTCAACGCATTCGTACAAAATGGGCTCCCGCATGTGCGCCATCTTTAATATTTTCCGCACTAAGTGCGCAATCTTGCAGTACAAAGCATGAACACTGCTTGTTTAAGAGCCTTATTGATGTGCACCTTGAAATTTGTTTTGAACAAATTAATGCGGAATATTCTAACAGCCCGTACTAATGTCACGCCCTCCCTCCTCACCGTCGAATAAAGTCCTGCTGAGTTAAGTTGTAAGCATGCACAAATTACACCATGTGACCTGCCATCCTTTTCTTTCAGCAAGACTGGACCCAGTGCTCGCTCTGATGCATGTGCACGGAAGACAAACTCCCGCTCAGGAATTCGTGCCAATAAGAATTGTGGTTCGTTGATATAATTTATAATACATCAAATGTTTATTTTAATACTGTCCACTTGACAACATTACTGGCGGTCTCGTTCATTAACTCGAGTGAGGCGATGGTGTTACTGCATATCAGGGTATGAATCGCAATAAAAGCCAGTGATACTAAAGAACTATTGCACTTCGTTTGTGTTTTAGGGGCAAGTGCAGGCTCAAACTACTCTATATATGTCTTCTTTTGCCGTTATTATTTCCCTCCTCAGTTTGTGTCCAAAAAAGGATAAACATTGGAATAGCAATTCACAGCCTGTTGGCTTTATTGTAACCTAGAACCCCTGCCTAAGTGCATCAAGATGTTCTACTCTCGTATGTGTAGCCACCAAAACATCATCAATATAGCGCTTTAAATTTTGCAGGCCATGTACTACTTTTCTCAATAACTTTGTGGACACAGTGGTGGAGGTCTTTAATTTTAAAAGCCTAAACCTAAACTCAAAGGCCCTCAGAATAAAAATTTATTTCTTTTTCTTGATGACTTCTTTATTGGTATCTTCCAATATACCAATTGTTGTATTCAATTTGAGATGAATTCTTTGGAGGCAACTTTACCAATTACTATGTCGATTCTTGGTATTGCTTCAGAATCTACCACAAACAAGCTATTGAGCCACCTGAAATCCACACACACTGACCCATCCTGTTTTTCGACTACACCTAAAAGTGCATTGTTTGCATGCTTTATTCTAGCAGTGATACCTTTCATTTTATTTAGTTTCAAAATTTTAAATACCCCACAGGAGCAATTACTTATAGGGGCGGCTTTTTAAAGGGTTGAAGAACCATCGTTGTTGCGGCTGCATTCGTAATGATATTTTGAAATAAGTTCTCCGCTAGACAGTAAATTTATTAAACCTTTGTCAATTTATATGCGTTTGTATCAACGGTCGATGGTGTAGTAAAAAAAGATGTTTCAGATGAAGCTGCATATAACATAGGTCAAAATAATAATAATAATAATAATCATAATAATAATAATGTTATTATTAGTAATATAATAATAGTTTACTTTTCATCAATAAGTTGATGAAGGTCAGCTGCAGGTAAAAGCTGCTCTCCAATACAGGCAGCTTTCACAGCCACCTTTTAGCACGACAGCAGGGGCAGACAGTCAGCAATGTGAACTCAACAACAACAGCAAAAGTAAAATAAACAAACAAATCCCAATTTCAAAATTGAAAGTTGCAACCATGATAATAACTTTGCAACTGAAAAGAAATCTTAAAAATTGAACATGTTTAAATCGTGTAATCGAGTCAATGTACAGTGAAAGGAAACTATGCCAGCTATTACATATTTATTAAGTAACGCAGAAACTATGTAAAGAACTTATCTGCGGAGTAGTTTGTTCTCATAGTTTTATTTTTCATGTTTCTTTATTTTTTGTGTTTCAAACAATGTATAATTTGGCTGCAGTTATGAGAGATCGTACAAGAAATGTCGACTTTCTTTCAATTCACGCCTGACCACTAATGCTAACCAAAAATCGCAGAGAATACTTACGGGTAGTATTCCAGCTTCTTGAAACAATGTGTGAGCATCCTACGATGAATTAAAATGATTATAATATACTTCTTTTGCGTCAGGTAAAGTTTTGGCAAGTTCGTGTTCGTTGTGGTCCCCCGTACTAAGAAACAATGAGATGGAAATAGATCGTAGTTGGGTTTGTTGTAAACATAGCTCTTTGTGGTTGTGAATCATGGAAGTAAAACGAAAATAAAAGACGCGGGAACAACCTTCTGATCAATAACTTTCTTTATACTAGTGATGGAAGGTAATTCGGTTGATTCAATGTAATACATTAGCTCTATATTGTGTTATAAACGCTGGTGGTGACAGTGGTCGAGTAAAATTAAGATCAAGATAAATAGCAATAACGTTTCTTGCCTCTTTGATTTACTAAGAGGGGCACTAAGTTGTTCCAATTGATGTCTGGAAAATGTAAGTTTCCGAAAAGGATAGTGTTCGCCTTCGGGTGCTCGGGTGTTAAGTCAAAGAGTATATTGTTTAGCTCAATGGCAAAGTCCAAGCTACCGGGAAGGGGTCTGTAATAAATGTCCACAAGTACTTACTGCACAATGGCATCACGTTGAATGAAAAGTCATTCTGATTTGGACCTGATACTCCAAACGGAAAAAAATAATTGCTCGCTTACAGGTATAAGGACACTTCATCTCTACGTATGCGTGGATGAGCAAAAAACACGTTGAAATTAGGCAAATCTTCCACAGCTTAAGAGTCAAAAATAGGGTCGTCAAGCGGAGTGTCGGAAGTGACGTGCTGCTGTTATATGTCAGTACAAGCTTGAAAACCGTCCGAGTTTCGAAATGAACCTGCTTGTATTAATGAAGGTAACTGAGAGAGGAAGACGCGACTGCTTCCATATTATCAGGCACACTATAGTGAGCCCCACTGATTGATTGACTGACTAATTGATTGATTGATTCATTGATATGCGGGGTTTAACGTCTCGAAACAACCATATGATTATGAGAGACGCCATAGTGAAAGGCTCCGGAGAACTTTAACCACCAGGAGTTCTTCAACGTGCACCCAAATCTGAACACAAGGGCCTACAGAATTTTCGTCGGCGCCATCGAAGTTGCGTGCTTTCGAAAGGACCGCTTTCTTGGTTGACTATAATTGACCACCTGCGACTACAACAATGCCAACCAATTAAGTGACCCTGTTCAATTTTCTTAGGATCAAGCCGTACAGTGACCCAATCAAAGCAGTGAGGCAAGACCTTTTTTTCGGAATTCGATGACGGCTTTGATGCAGACGAATAAAGATGGCCGCAAAACACAGACTTATATCACATGGACCGGCTCCCAGCATACACACGCCTTTTAGTTCAGTAAAAGCGTCACCGTCCCTTTACTGTCTGCGCGTATGAATCACAAGCCGGCTTGCAAGAGTAATCGTCATTATCAGCAGCAGCCTGACTACACCCACTGCAGGTCAAAGACATCCCCCCATGTTCCGTCCATCAAACCTGTCCTGTGCTTTCTGCTGCCACTTTATATCCGCAAACTATTTAATATCATCTGCCAACCTAACTTTTTGTTTCTCCCTCACACACTTGCGTTCTCCTGGAATCCACTCACTTACCCCTAATGGCCAGCAGTTATCGAGCCTACGCACTACGTGCCCAGCCCGTGTCCATTTCTTCTTCTTGAAACCATCTGTAATATCCCTAACTCTGGTTTGTTCACTGACCCATTCTGCTTTCTTCTTGTGTTTGCAGTCACAGGTATAGTCGCTATAAACTTCCTTGCACACGTATCAATTTTCTTTTCGGTGCTCACTGCGTCGTCTTAAGGTAAGGCTTATTCCTCTTTGTAAGCTGCAGGTTTCTGCTCTGTAGGTAAGTACCGAGGTAAACAGGAGTAATAAGGTAATGCGTAGATAAACGAAATGCTAATTACAGTCGACGTCCATCAGCCTCTTACTAAAGAGCGCGATCCTGCTAGCCTGGCAAGCGGAAAGCTACTGCATTACGCAAACAGTGCAGCCTTATTGGGACCAGGTTTACTTGCAGTATATACAGAGAGCATTATTATAGATCTAAGCACACAAAAACAACCACAACCAATGTAAAAGCAATACAGCGGGCTCGTTAGCTTCTCTGATCAATATTGCTTGCTTTCATAGCGAAAAGAAAATGTGATTGATCGATCTGCTCTACAAAAATAAGCGCCTTAGTTCACCACGTTGTGGCACTGCCACCAAGTCCACAGCTCCCAGGGGGGCAGTAGCTGCTATTGTAAAGGCCACTGGCTGGTTGTTGGCGATGGTGCTATGGAGAGTGGCATCTTGTCGAAGATACATACTTTCACTCGTGGCCCAGCTGAAAGGGAAGACAGGTTTTTCACTTCCGATACGCCTATTCTTGACACAGCTGGTGCATGAGCCCGACTGTGCGAAAGAAACACTCATTGATTCCGTGAGAAAAGGCAGCAACGTTCCATTGACGGAAAGGAGCAGATTCTGCACTACCAACGCAGTCGGACTAGTGACCTGCATCGTGGCACTGCCACCGAGATTTCAGCACGCTGGGGGCAGTCGCCGCTCTTTTATAGACCACTGGATGGTTCTTCAGAATGACGGTATGGTGAACGACACCTGAACGCTGAACGGGACGACTGGTTCTGAATTCCAAAATCCTAAATATTGGCCCACCTGGTGCACGACAAGACTGCACAAAAACACTCCTTGATTCTGTGACAAGATGAAGCAAAAGTCCAAATGACAATCTCAATCTCCATGATCAACAGAGGCGTATTAGTGGCCCGCATCGTGCCGCTGTCGCCGAGCCCAGAGTAGGCAGGGGACCGTCACTTATGCTTCATAGGCCACTTGCTGGTTGTTGACGATGGCGGTATGGTGAACGGCAGCTCGTCAATAATCTATGCTTGCACTGGTGGCGCAAGAGGACCTGACAAGTGGTTCTCCATTCCCATATGTGAATTCATGACACACTTGGTGAACGCACACGAATATACCGAATAAACACTCCTTGATTTCGTTTGAAGATGCAACGATGTTTGAATGACGAAGGAGGCCATATTCTGCGCGAATAGACGCCAATTAGTAGCCCGCATCCTGCCGCTGCCACTGATCATACAGCGTGCAGGGGGCAGTCACTGCTACTTCATAGGCCGCTGGCAGGTTGTTGAGGATGACGGTATGGTGAACGGTACCTCGTCGATGATTCATGCTTGCACTGCTGGCACCACTGAATGGGACGACTAGTAGTCAATTCTTATATGCCAATACATAACACAGCTGGTGCACGGGCACGAAGGTGCCAAAGATATAGTCCTTGATTTCATCGGGAGACGCTTTAACAATCGAATTAAGAAGGATATCCAAGTCTGCGTGGTCAACAGGGACAAATAAGTAACCCGCATCGTGGCATTCCTATCGAGCTTGGCGAATGACACTTCGTCGAAGGTTCATAATGGTACTGGTGGCACCACTGAACGGGACAACTGCTGGTCGATTCCAAATGCCTATTCATGGCACAGGTGGTGCACAGGCACAAAGAAACACTCTTCTAATTTCACCAGAAAAGGCAGCAACGTTCGAATGACAAAGGACGTCATAAAATGCATGACGAAGAAAAGCGAATGAGTGGGTCTTATCATGGCATTGCCACTGAACCCACCTTGACACATTTCATTTTCTTGCTCCTTCCTCTATTGCCCTGAGTACGCTAAGTGTTAGCGGGTACTGTGCGACATCGATTGGCTTGCCTGGGGTTCGCACCATTTCACCCTCTACCGAAACAGTGCTTCCCAGAAGTAGAGTGACCTGGCATAAGGGGTTATAACCAGCAAGACATAAAACCACCCAAGAAGAAACGCTCGTCGGCGTACATACCTAACGCATGATTTGGAACATTTTATTGTCTTTGTAGCACACGGCGGTTTATCGTTCTCGGAGCTTTATCAAAAATATATTGAGACTAGCCGGTAGTAAGCAAACTGCCGTTAATTTTCTCTTGGGTGCAGCAGCGAGCCATTTTCGTGTTATGACTATAGGCCTCTGGCAACATACCGCAGCAAAAAAAAAACACCACAGCACTAACTTTGTGCTGATGTCTCATGTATTTCGCGAACCCCTCAATTATCAAGAATAAATACAAACTCACCCAACTAGTTATTTTATGTTATTATCTGCCACTTAGTAGCAAGGTTACTTGGATAAACTCAATTTCAAAGTTGCGCTCGAGAGATGCACCGCGTGGCGGTCGCAAAAACTAGTGGCGCTGTAGTCATATTTAACTCCCGTGGCCAGCGCATGTTGGGATCAGCGGCGGGGACGTGCGAGTGGTCGCACCGCGTTTGGTGTGCTGTATTGTCACATCACGTGTCGGACTGATTTTAGCACTGCGTAGTTTGTTGTATAAGAACACGTTTGTCCTGTATGATGCGTAGCTTGGAGGAGCAGATTTATTTACAAAGAAGTACGCTGGCTTCATTTGCGCCGGGCTGCAAAAGTGGCAACAGCAATGATGACTCCGCTTCACGCAACTTGTTTGTTGGTTAACTGATTAATTTATTTGCTTTGCAAGCATGGTTACACAGTATGAATGGTCAAGGTAAAAGGTGGGATAAACTGCTCGAGAATTTCACAAGTGTTGCCCCCTGTCTCTTCACGTTGCCGTGACAGGCTGGCAGAGTATCAACTCTGATAATTGTGCTGATAAAAATTATCAATCCACCCCATTATTATTATTACCTACGGCAGCAATTAGCGGAGATGGTGGAGGAGCCACCGCTGAATATTTTACACACTGCTTGACAACAATTACACAACAGTTACAAATAAAAATAATAAAAGTTTTGGGGGGGGATGCTTGAGCTTTCTCTTCAAAATGTGATAGCTTTGTCGGGATCAGTGCGAATCACCTTCAAAATTATTAGCCTAGCGTCCGTCCCGGTGCGTGCCTAAACCGCACCGTTTGGGAACCGTGCGAGGCTGCCCGTTACGAACTATCGTAGAATTTCAACAGAACATACAGTTGGGAAGAGCCAACTACTTCATATTTGTTCCTTTTGAGAATCGGGAAGGGCCTACAGCTCGAACGTAAGGCAACATGCGAACATATGTTAGGGCACTCTGTAAAGGGTGGCAATAGGTAGGCCTTTCAAACACCCACTCATACCGCATTTGACATGCTTTGACGCCTGGCTTCTTCTACTCTTTTCCTTGGAATATTGTGTGCCCTAAACAGATTCCTTCTCCTACATGAAGGAACGATGTGCAAACATAGTTTTGGTTTGACACAAAGTTAATGAGCACTTTCACTACATGACATACATATATTGTTTTTATCACAATATTAACTTTATGGACATTTTCAGCGAGATATTGCCACAGGCGTCGGCGTCACTCACCGTATATGCATACGTATCTATGTATACAAATATGCAAGAAAAAATAGAAAAAACACACTGGCGCGCGGCATTGAACTTGGGTCCTCTGAATACGAGGCGTTAACCACGTTCAAACGGCAAGCTATTTAAATCTACTATTTAACGCTGCTGACGGGCATCTCGGGCGGAACTGTGTTTTCAGCATTACCAGCAAGATGTCGCAATGAGTGCGCGTCGCTACATCGCGCGATTGCGCGCGCTCTAATCTCCTACGCGAACTTCGCCCCGCTTAAAGAAAAAAAGCGGCGTTCCCTCGCGCACCCTCTCGTGGTGGGGAGGAGGAAATCGTACTTTTTGGCTGGCCTCGGGCTTTCCCTGGAACGATTCTGTTGTAGTTACTGAGTACACGATGGTCAATGCATCAATGCAGCCTCCATTTGCGCAAAGCGCATGCATTTGAGACACCGCCAAGTAACAGCTGAGATGCTTATTCGCGTTAATTTGAACCTGTGAGTGCGTTTCGTGCGTCATTTGTGCGTGAAAATACGGGGCAAGTTTCGATCTGCTTCCCTTCTGTGCGTGACCCTCCAAGTTCTTGCTATCGCGTTCATCGCTTTGCCTTTGCGGCAAGGCTATGACATTTTTAAATCAGTTTCGACTATTGGCGTGTTCCTGTGGTAGAACACCTGATTGCCACGCAGACAGCCTGGCTTTGATTCTCACTCGTACTGAAGATTTTTATTTCATTGGCGGCTTTCTTGAATTTAGCTCACGGACAAAAAGATGCTTTCTTGCTCCCAACTGGAAACGCCTACACCGCCGCCGACATCAGAACTTGTGCAAAATGAGCTCTAGCTTTGAAGGGCCTTTCGCCGGGCCCTTTGACAAATTTTAGTAAGATTGCGGAAAATTAGGACTATTAGGCCTCAAAAACTTTCTTTTCAAACAGTTCATTGCAAGCTGAGAAAACTGTGCTTTCGAAGCAGCGCGAAAGCAAGATGCGAGGAGGTAAGCTCGAAACCCTTGCTGCTCACCCCGCGTATTCTTCGCAATCCAAATCGCTTCCCTACTCTCTCCGGCATCTAACCGAGAGGTCACGTGAGCATGACGTGCCCGAACAAGCCCAACCCCCGAGCTTGCGAGTAGCAATGTTTTGTTGACCAGTGTTATTCGATGGTCGACTGCCTGTTTATTTGAGATGGTTAGGAAACGCTGACTTAGACAAAGTAGAATAGATGACCATATTGAGTGCTCTAACGCACAGAACAATTAATTTCTTTTCCAGGACAAGCGTCTCTGCTTGATGCCCGAACCGCGGGGACACGAACACATGCGGAACGCAGGCACATTAGCCATGCATCTCGTTCTAATTCACGGGGGGAAACGAGAAAGGCACGCAAATGCCCTTTTTGTCTCATCATTTATCTAAAGTTTTAGTTATCTAGTCAAGCAACAAATTCCACTAAGTGCACACGCCGTGTTAAATAATTTTCGCTGTGCTCAGCGCTACAGTTGGTAACGTCAAAGCACAGTCGTCCATGTAGAGTACCGACGTCACAGCGCTGCCATGTACGTAGGCTGATTCCTGCGTGTACGTCATGCGCTCATTCTTGAGGCGCGCGACCACGAAAGGAAAGCAGAGCAGCGTTCATCTCGAAATCTGACCCATTTCTGCGGCACGTAGCATTGCAAACTTTGAGAAACATGATCATGAACGCCCCATGTACGTATTGCGCTTGTCAGCTCAAAATTGTCAAACCTGGTGAGTGGCCCTTTAATGCTATCGCGTTCAAATAACATACAGTGCATAAATAACAATATAGGTAAAGTGACAGTCCTTTGCCCGACAACGTAATTTGACACCATGATCAAGCCACACAATGAAAGATAATGGTAACCTTCAACAAAAATAGTCCAGGACAGTGACCGCATGCGCAAAACAAGTGGATATTTTTTACTATAGTCGAAAATACAATACCGCCAAAGTGAAGTGAATAAATTGCATTTCATAATTTGTTCTTGCTTTAGGTGTAAAGCAATGATTACCGTGTTAGGCCTTCGCAAAATGCCACAAAATTTAAAAAGGCGGGAGCTTTACATCGCAAAGATAGAAAGCTTACAGCTCAACACAGTCCATGACCTTCAATTTTGGAACGACGACATCATAACGCACTAACCTAATGTTTTGCTGGGAAAGATGCTTTGATCACACGCGGCGAGAGGGAGCTCATGCCCGGTACTCTGCCACACCTGTTCCCAGCAATTCCACCTGACATATTGAACCCAGATATTCATAAACAAGGCACTGAATCTCCACGAAACACATAGCGCCCCTTGAATGGCCAACCAGCAGTCGGAAGGAGCGACCAGGAATCAAACATAGCTACGAAAGGCACACGATGAACAACGCTGTCGTTACTCGTAGCTGAAATTTTCCCAAGCTCAAAGCTCCTCTCCCATTTTCCTCAATATCTTCTCAACCTTTGAAGTTGCGCCGCATTAACATTCTATCAATTATACATAAGTGGTGATGTTTTAGCAGTGACAAGGCTACCTTAAACTCCCTCCATGTTACAGTTATAGATATTTTTGTCAATCGCAGTGTTCCCATTTCTGAACCTTAGAGTCGGTAACAGGGTGTTTTGCATGTCGGTGTCACTTCTCCTGGCCCAGTGTTATGCACCAGGAAGTAACACAATGCTTGTACTACATCTGTGGGTGCGTTCGCACAAACATTGAATAAGTAACAACGTGCAAAAAATGCATAGCATTTCTCCTATGTACTTTTGGGGCAGCCACACTCAATCCACACGAAAGGGCACTTACTCTGTTGAGGTGTTTTCAATATAGGCCCTTACGAGGCCTTCTTTCTACATCAAAAACAATTGCAGAAGCTGTCGAGAGGCATTTGGCTAAAACCACATAGTTAGTTACCTCTTTTGGGTTGTACTATGAGAAGCCAGCGCTGCCCAAGGGGCACACCTACCCCTGCTCCATGGGCACCTAAAATCTACACGGTTCTCTGATGCGCCACTCTGGCTAGCGGGCTGAGAGACAGTCGCACAGAGTCGCCGCGAGGTGTACTACGGGCCAGTTTTCACGTGCCCTCGTACACGTCTCGCACGCTAAAACACATGGGGTACACCGTACGCAACTACCCCCTGGCTTAGTCCGATGTGCGTCGTGTTGTGTGTACTTTGGAACGCGCAAGGTCAGCGAATAATTGGACACACTTCGCTGTAAACTGTGACGCTATGGGCGAGCAGCGATTATTCTCCACTATGGTTTCAGCCTCGTGGTGTGCGCTGTCGCATATACTTTCGCGGTCTGTGTTTTCAAAAAGACATATGGGGTCCGACGTGAAGTGCGCCAATGAGGCGGATGAAAGTGTCACTTTTCGACTTATAGTGCCAAGCATTGTAGGTGTAAACACACAGGTAAGTGCTTCCAGAGATCTCTTGCGAAGTTCGACGCAGTGTGCAGGCGGCTCGTTATGTGCCCACTTTGAAGTAAAATGGGCAGTTTCTCGGGCTCCATTGAGGTGTCACTCGGCCCAGTCACAGCTGTTTTGAGCGAGAACACCACATTTACGTAGTCACTGCTCTTGCACTATATATTACAGAAGCTGTTTCGCTATGCGCTTTTTTGATGGTGTGTTCAACGGCTAGCGTGAACCTACAAAATGCTCATACCGCAGTCTTCAAAACAAATTTTTGAAGCTGAGGATCAATCGTGCAATTATTGTCTAAGGCAACCTTCACATGAAAGGCCAGTGAAACGTGGAGATAAAGGGTGTTAGCGGAAATGCAAGCGTGTCGCAGTGGTCACGCGTCGAATCGCCGTCATCTGCAAACCATCCGCAAGCTTGCGGTCTGCCGTCGTCGAAGCATGATACCGAAAAAAGCGCTATTGAACAACCTGGTGCTAATTGATATTGTGGTGGGTTCGTGGGTGACATATATTGTGTGGTGAGTAGTGCAGCACGCGTAGGTTACCACAGTTTTTCTAGCAGTCCACATCTTCTAACCAGTCTGGAGCTGTGCACGGGAAAGTCAGATACAATAAAGTGTTTGCTCAGATGTGACGCGAGGTTTCCTTTTTTTCAGATTTTCGCTTATAAAAACGACCCTCGCACAAAGACTACTGAAATTCCTTTTTTTTTCTTCCTAGACTTAAATGTCACCCCTCGCGTTACAATCGTGGTCGAATAAATACGAAGCGTGTAATGTACGGCGTCACATTGCGCAACCGAACTGTTCATGGGCTTTTTTGAATGTTTTCAAATCAAGGTTTAATTAAAATACTTGTGAGACCTTCCAGAGTACTATCCCCTGTGAAATGGTGGAAATTGACGCCGGAAAGAGTCATTTATGTATCCTCTGGATTATTTTTCCTGTTAATAAGAACTTCTGGTTGTGGTATTCGTAATACAACAATAACGCACGTCTCGAAGCTACTTTTTTCTCGTCTCATCATCGCGCCTGGTGGCGTGGCTCACGTTAGTATTTATTTGGATGCCCGAATGTTTCCGACTGCGCTCGACAGGGCGGCACTATAGATGTCCGCCGAAACTCTAACGCAGGTTCCCCATAAATGTTGGTGTGGTTTCCATTGCATCTCCTCAGTTATATCGCTCATGATCATAGTGTGATGGCTAGAGTAGTGATGTTTTACATTGTGAGAAGAATGAACCTTTTTTTGCAAGAAAAGCATTCAGAAGCTGTCTGAAAAGGCGGAAAATGTTAGAAACAAGGTGCAGTCTGTATCATTTTACACACTGCTCTGGGTTGATAGCACTTGCGAAGACTTTTCTGGTGAACAATGTAAATCAGGGGTATTGTTTTTTTTTGAGAACGTCGTTTTTGTAGCTAGTTGAAAACACTAGCGCCGTTTTTCTAGATTGTTTTTTTTCTTGTATTCCAGTAAGTCAGCTTGTTTGATGCTTTTATACAAACGTTTTGGGTCGTTTTTCACCTAGGCTAGACGGCTCGATAGTGATAACTACACTAAAAATGCTCATTCATCTAGAACTTCCCGTACCTTGAGGTGAAGCGCGATGCAGACAGCTCCAATATAGGCCGGACATTAATTCTTAGCCAACATGCAACAGGCTACGTATCTGGACCACTTTCTACAGGCGATCTTTTGTGCATCCACATAGGCGGTCCACAATTTCAACGCGATAATGTCGACTGGAAGCATGGTGACTGTAATAGTACATCAAAGTCACCACGAGGAACCGCTCGGTGGACCGGCGTGGTACGCCGCAGCAGACAATGCGCCGAGAGTAGTGCCAAATTGAACTGCAGTGCCACCAAGTCTCGCGACACCGTTCAACTCACCCTCCCCCGCTGGTAGAGTTACGGGGTTCTCAGCTGGCTCTTAATTCTACAGTTGCTTCAACTGTAATACAGGGTCTGTTTCAAAGCCTATACATTTGGGACCATCAAGAACTTCCCTCTTGTAACAGTTGGCGCCGCACTTCGAGTCACGCTAATACGAATTGTTTGCACTGCATTTTACGAATAAGATAAGCCAAATGTGACCTGTAGAATTAGAAAATAAGAGTCCGCTAACGCATGAGTTCGCTTAGAGTAGATAGGCGCCCGCTTATGAAGAGGGTACTCTCCTAAATAACAATTTCAAAGGAAAAGATTCTACCGAAGGCATTTTATCACGTTTGTTTGTAAATTACGGCACAGCCGTCAGAAGATTACCGCATTCTAGAACATTTAGGAAAACTAGGTTCGGTTTATTTCGCTTACCGCAGAAGCATTTGTGCCACCTGGGTTGATTCCGTTGGCGGCTCCGAACTGCTTGCTACGCACATAGACCAGCAGATGGTCAAGGCCGGCGGGGAAAACACGTTCGGTCTGCATGACCTGGCCTGCAGCTTTGTTCCCTTTAAAGTCCTTGAAGGAGAAGTGCCCAATAGTGGCGACGCGCGCGAGAGCTTGCACCATGCAGTTGGCCATGATGAGGGTTATTGCATTCCTGCGCAATGAAGAACGATTGTGCAAAGTGTAGACAACGATTTATGCGTTCTCGGGTAGAAACGTACTAAGAAAGACGTCGCAGTGAGAAATGTGCACGCGTGAGCAGATTCATGGAAAAGCTACCAACGAGTGAATAGGATTTGATGACACATCATGACCGTGCAGCCATGAGTACTAGACCTTACGCGAAATTGCTGGAATCTGTAGGACATCCTGTGCATGCCGCCATGTTAGAGGCTCGAGCAGGGTGTAGTACGCACAGTCTGCGTGTTTTGAAGTATACCATTACGTGGGGTGCGTCGACGTGAGGTGTGTATTGCCTGATAATCGCAATGCCGACGTATTCCCGCGTCTCTTGCTGCACACAGAGAGGAACTCGGAATGCTGAAGGAAGGAAAATAATCCGCAAGCTTCACTCCTAGTTATTTTTTTCATGCTGATGATGTTTGCAGCATGTGCTCCGGCTACTGCACCCAAAAAATCGTGTTTGCATTCTCCGTGCTAAGCAAGTAAGACGTGCAATAGCATTTCTACTCGTGTTCCCTCAAATTATTGCACGCCGAAGGAAGAAAGATTTTGCAAGTTTTCACTAACAGCCGTTTAACCTTTCGTTGCGCCGCAAATTGTCTCGCCTTAACCTTTTTCACAAAATCTGTCATTTCAACAGCCATTTGAAAGACGCCCTATTTCATCCACCTAGTTTCATATCACCGAAAATCGATCATCGCTATACGGTGGGTCTACCATCCTATCGCGCAGTATTGTGCAATGACTCATTGGTTCCTAGGACAAGCGCCGCCTTGAACCACCTTCCCGCCTCCATTGCCCGCATAACGAACGAAAAAAAATTCAAGCTAGCCGTACAAGATGCCCTGTAACTTCTTTTTTTTTACTGCACTTGTAAATTATTGTTTTCTCCACTCCTTTCTGTAGTGCCTTCGGGCCTTGAAAGTATCTTTATTAAATACTTAAATAAACAAGTGAAGGCGACTTGTACGCTTCACGCAGAAGTCAGGTTCACGCAGCAAGCTTCATTGCAGCTAATTGCACGTGCCTTCCTTTCGCTTGGAGTGCCGGCACGTCGAATCCTTGTAAAAACGTTCGCAGTCACGCGCAAGTAATTTCACCAAACGGCCGCTTGTCACACCCCATTTGAGAAAGCGAAACATGAAACACAGGTGCTTTAACACCGTGGCACCATTCTCGAAATGAACACTGTGGCACCCTTCTATTCTACCGTGTCACTTACAGAATCAACACAATTCCAGGCTGCCCTAACAGCATTTATGGAAGAAAACCCTTCAGAGCCTAAAAATATTCCTATGTTTTGTTAAAGAATAAACATCTTCCACATTAAAATTGTATAACGCAACGTGGTCATTAAAGTTGTACCAGGCCCCGTAAGGGCCGAAAAATCAACCTGTAAGGGCCGGAAAAATCAGCCACGGCGCGTAGCTGCTTCCAACACCCGGAGTGGATCTACTAACTTCTTTCGCCACTCGCTCTATTGCACTTTCTTGAAGGGGCGCCCTCGTCGGGGCGAAGTTTCAAATATAAAATGATCAAATATAAATGATGACAAATTTGCGTACAACTACACATAAAAACAAATTGTTTGTATAGCTAATAGTTTTTTTCAACATGTGCTGCGTCATCAATTTTTTCGTAATAAGTTTTGTTCTAGCTGACTCGTAGTCAGCAGCAGCCTGTCTACATCATTATCCTCATTTCAAAATATACGGCGGCCAACGGCAGCGACGGCACGTAACGGCTCGTGGTACGTTCGGGTGTGTCTCGCACTGTTTCCTGTTGCTGTAGATATTTCGAGCCACTGGAAACCGACCCACTTTTTTGTTCTGTTTATTTGACTCGTTCAAGTGCTTTCGCAAAGGGAATTCAGGTGACATCCGGGGAACGAAGCGACCGTTGAAGCTTTCATCCGATGAACACCCGTTGCAAGCCCAATAATTACGGGCCGGTGAGCAGAAACCACTTCAGTTTTTTAAGGATGGTTGCTTGCCGGGCTGGCTGGTTCATTTAAACATACGTAGTTTTTATGCCAATGACTGCGTAGGCGTCACATGGTGACAGCGCATTGTAATAATAAATTTTAAAATTTGTTTAACGTCTCAATCTCTCGCAGGAAGAACGTGCGTTACTTGCGGCGTGGCTTCACGTGGGAACGAGTCGCTCACTCAAGAGTTAATTCTGAAATTCTATCGCCAGGTAACATCAACCAGGCCGTTGCGATGAGAGAAGGCAAATGCATCACTGTCGCCTCACATGCGTCTTCGTCGCTAGCCCATATATTAGTGCAAAAAAACCTACGAGTTAATAGTTTACCGCAGTCGAATTTGAGAAACATCACATAATTAAGGGCGTGGTTTTGCTATAGTATGACAAAAAAAGCGTCAGGAACATTTCTTTTTTTTTGCCACAGCCTCCTGGCCTACCTGACATGGAAGCAGCTGTGTACAATGGGCAAGGAACCTGCTACATGACACGCCTCGTGAAGAAGCAGTCCCAAGCGATACATGTGTTAAGAGGTACCAATAGATATATGTATAAAATACTGCTATTTACTAGTTATCGGAGTTTATTTGTTTACTTTGGAAAATTTCGTGCATTGATTTAATGCATTGATATCCGGTGATGTTACTTGTTTTCCCAGACTGCCATGCAATGACAGGACAACTACCCCGCAACGTCCACTCCACAAGCATGTTAAAACATCTGAACGTCCACTACAGCAGGTAATCTCAAACCTCACACATGCAATGCTATATTTCAGAATGTTTTCCTACGCATATAGTGAAGGTGTGCTTAAGATTGGTCACAAGCATTGTCTGTCTATTGTGGCATCAAATCTACACTTCAATAACGTTGAAACTGTTACACTACTAGTTAGATTGTGTGGCACTACTGAGCTCAACAACACAGGTTTCATTCCTGCTACAGTGACCATATTTCGATGAGGGCTAAATACTAAGACGCTTGTGTGCTTAAGGGTTTGTTCGATTCACCTGCACCACTTGATTCATTTTACAAAGTGCTGCACCTCGCCATTCGTTTCAGTGGTGCAGCAATGGCATTCTCTAAACCGTGCCATTCATTTCAAAAAGTGCAGGAGAGGTACAGCACTAAAACGAGTTCATGGTTTTCCTGTACCTCCTACTATGACAGTGCTGGTTTGGGGCAGCCGCACGCTCAACTTAACAAACAACATAGCATTAGATATAGGTGCCGTACCCGCCTCTACAAACACGGCATGTTTTACCAAGATGTTTGCTCCTCAGTAAATTAAGTGAACAAAAATAAGGATTTCACCTTGTCGGCGGCACCTTGTCATTCACTTGTGATGCCGCACTGCTGAACTCGGCCTGCCTAAGTTCTGAACTTCTCGCGAACCAGTTCCCATTAGTGCAAGGGAACCAAACTGACCCTTAAAAAATGGAAGCTTGAAAATATGAAAAATCTGTGAACACGAGGTGCCAGAGCAAATGTTTCGACAAGTATTCTTGTCTCCTTTGAGGCTACAATGTTATTTTTTTAACCCGTGGAAGCCAGAATCAATCTAAATCAATCTAAATCTAAACCATTTTGTCTTAATCAACTGTGTTGAGCTCATAAAAGTGTACAAAAAGATGCGCCAAAGCTCATAAGGCTGCACTCAATTGCTTTAGCTTTGCACATATGCTCAACGGGCTCCTAAAATAATAAATCATAAAGGTGATCAGCAATTGCAGCACAGATTCCTCAACCACGCGAATGCTGTCGTGATGAACCAGATTATGTTCATTGGATGTGGTACCGTTCTTTTTCACATAGCAGAGAAACGTTCCAGATTTGTTTGAGCACATCTGCTTCTGTTTAAATTAAGTTGTCATAGCTATAGCGCGTACAACTACAAAGTGAAATTCTGTGCCCTACCGTTACGAAAGAAATCTAGGCAATCGCACAGGTAGTTGTAACCTACACGACTTTGACTTATCCACAGCCACAATGCATGATGGTACGTAATTCAAGACCTAACTTGTAAAAGTAACAGAGAGAAAAAACTTCAACTTTCAATCCCAAGTACAATGAAAAAGTAAACACAATAACAAGTGTGTAATAAATGTGACCTTTATTGATTCAGGGTTAGGACAGATTGACAGCATGTACTACCAATTGATTTCAGGAATGCTTGCTTGCAAGAGAATGCTCAGATTCTATCGATATGCCAATGCAAAAAAGAGCCTGTGCTCAGTGCTTAGCAGAGCCTTTTACGTTATAACGCTAACAAAAATACACAATGCATGTCTAAAGCAATCCATGTTTAAAGGTTATTTTATTATAATTGGGTTTTTTCGATCTGTAAGCACACAACTCATAACCCTGTTCCTCTAGCATACTTGTTAGCTACATACTCAGCAGACCGGTCGTTACCTGCGACGAGAAATTGTAGCTGTAGTAACTGTGTAACCTAACTCTATCAATAAATGTCGCGAGCCTGAAATATTTTAGGCCCATCACCTAAGTACCTATTACCTATGATATGGGCTCACGGCTGAGAATTAAAACTAGTGTCTATCCTGTTGACACGATGCGACATCGCCAATTGTGAAGCACTCTAAGTAGCAGTGCAGAGCGAGAAAGATTCAGAACTGCACGCATCCGCAATTATTTACTTAACAAGTTTAGCAAAACTGCACTGCTCTCACTGTGCGAGCTATCTATCGGCAATGTGCAAGTTTCGTTCCCGATTTCACATCATGCATTCACTTCACTTACAGATCAACACTACAGTGCAAGCGCCGCATCTGACGGCAGAATCGTACCCGTGTCCTGAAGCCACGTTATTTAACTCGAACGCCACAACACAATCAGAGTGATGTTCATCCAACGCTTTCGATGTTCACTTATATGCATATGCTTGTTAGCTTTCAAGAGAGTTTACAAATGGGTTGAAAGGTTTTTTATGTATGAGTGACTTAATTTGTTCGGCTCCCACAGTATGCATCAGTTATACCGGCTTAGACATCCGCAATAATCGATGCAAACCTTACTTTATTCACGTTGTTTTTGCCAGTCAAGGCCAGTTATGTCACCCGGCGATAGTTACGCACGCGAACCGCAAGTTAGCAACGAGAAAAAAAACAAAATATCAGTAAAAGCGAGCAGCGCGAACCTGCAGCGAGCCTACAACAAAAAAAAATGCGTTTGTTCATTGATAATGATAGTATACTAGCGTCATCTCGCCTCGCGCTATTGCATTTAATACGCCGCCGCTACGTATTTCTAGGTTATTTTGATACGACAGCCCAAAAGTACAGTTTCCGCTCTCTAAACTGGTAGGTGTTCGAAACGTGCTCAGACTTCAAGTAGTTTCAGACTTTCTAGTAGCCTCCTCTAGATTGTGCTTTACCTTTTTGAATGCCCCGTCACGGTGGTCTAGTGGCTAAGGTACTCGGCTGCTGACCCGCAGGTCGCGGGATCAAATCCCGGCTGTGACGGCTGCATTTCCGATGGAGGCGGAAATGTTGTAGGCCCGTGTACTCAGATTTGGGTGCACGTTAAAGAACCCCAGGTGGTCAAAAATTCCGGAGCCCTCCACTACGGCGTCTCTCATAATCAAACAGTGGTTTTGGGACGTTAAACCCCACAAATCAATCAAACCTTTTTGAATGCGAAGCATTTCATAGCGAACTTCAGCGACTTTGAGCGTATCTATCTATCTATCTATCTATCTATCTATCTATCTATCTATCTATCTATCTATCTATCTATCTAGCTAGCTAGCTAGCTAGCTAGCTGTCTATTACATTCAGCTCTCCTGGCTGTTTCGATAAAAGTATCGATACCCAAATCGGTATGGCATAACATGACTGTATGACGAGCATAAGAGACTAGAAATGTAAACGATTTACATTTCATGGTTTTGCTGCTCTTTCGGTGGTTTCGCTCACATCAAATGTTGCGAAACTGGTATGGTTTGGCTCGACTCCATTACGAACACAAGTGACCGACCCTAACATGTAAATCATTTCATGCGTGTCATGTAACAACATGACTACACGCCACACTCATGATGCGCTCACGCCCGTTTCACTAGCTTCGCATATACCAAACCTAGTATTATGGGACATAAATGGATGATGAAGATATGTCACTGATGCAAACATAATTATCATGAGATGCGTGTCATGTAAAAACATGACTACATACCATGGTCACGACGCGCTCACCACCGTTTCGCTAGCATCACCTTTACCAAATATGGTATTACGTGACGTGAATGAATGACGAAGGTATGGTACTGGCGTAAACATGATAATCATCAGGTGCGTGTCATGTAACAACATGACTACATGCCATGCTCATTCAGCGCTCGTGGCTGCTTCACTAGCTTCACATACGCCAAAATTGGTGTTACATCACGTGAATGGATGACGAATGTACGTGACTGGTGCAAACATTATAATCATACTATGCGTGTCATGTGAAAACGAGTTTACATGCAGCACTCAAGGCGCTAATACACTTTGACGTGACCCGGCGCGCGTGCGCACCAGCAACGGAGGAAGGAAAGATAGGAGAGGGCATGCCCAGCCAGCGCGCTACGTAAAAAGTGTGGAGGAAATGAATTCATGGCGGCCATATTCACAGGGCACAATGGCGGCATTGATATGGTTACGTTTTACGCAGTGAAGCTGGCCTGGCAGTGAGCAACCGCGGCTTGCGGCGGCTTGTTTGCCTCCGCAGGTCTCGTGCTGAGGCGTGGCGGACAATATCTGTGCTCTGCGCCGCGGTATCGGTTACGCAGTGTTCTCCTGGCAGTCACTGTACTCCTAGCAACGTTTACAAAACATTTAGGGGCGAAGCTCTTTATAGCGGCACCCGTTTGTCCCTTGTGGCCGTAGTAGTAGTAGTAGTATGTAACAAGTATAACATTTTGACCTCCAAGGTGGTGCCGGCAAGAGATTTCTTCTGTGCGTTGTTGAACAATAAAACATAATGCTCAATGTACATGCCAATGGCAGATAAGGTGGAATGAGAGACAGGCGAATTCGGCTTTTGGTTAACGCGTAAGCTGCGAATTTTTTATTGTTAAACAACGCAGAGAAGACAAGAAAGGGTTGCTACGTTATACTCGCTGGGAGTAACCTCCTAGGTTTTAGAAAAGTTTAGCGAGCGTTGGGCCGCAGTGTCATGAATACAGTGAACTAGTATATACCATGAACTCGAGGTGGTTAAAGGTGGGAAGTAGACAAGAAGCGCAAGCCATAAGAAAGTGTGCGTGTGCTTCCTCTCGTTCAGTCCTTGGAATGTTCGCTGGATGGCGGAGCTTCCATATGAGGAATATATCATGAAAAGATGCGAGATGGTGCTACTTGAAGTGTTTAATAGATTGACCAACCGACACACAGACAGATGCATGGACGGACGCACGGATGGCTTCACGAACGGACGCAGGAGCGGATGCGTGGACGAAAGCAGGAACGGACGCACAGATGAACGTGCGCACGCACGAAGAGACGCACGCATGGATGGACGGAACCAAGAACGATTGAATGGACGGATGCTTCGCCCCACTATCCATCATTCACTCTACGGGTATGCTGCCATTTTTTTCGTCCATTGCGGGGCCTCAACAGTGCGTAGAACGAGCGCATATCCATGTGTCGTGCGGCGGATGATGCGGATGAAGCAATTAAAGTGTTCAGCGAAATTTCTTTGGGCACCATGACGAAGCGGAACGACGACGAACGCCTTGCAAGTCAGTGACAATAGGGCAGTGCTCCTGCTTGTGCCAACGGACGAAACTGTTGAGCCCAGCAAGACGCAATGAGGTCATTGTTGTCACCATTGTCGTCACGTAATAACAACTTTGGCATATGTGAAGCTAGCGAAACAGTTCCGAGCACATCATCAGCGTGGCATGTAGCCGTGTTGTGACATGACACGCATGCCGTGCTAAGCATGTTTGGATGTGTAATTTATCTATGTCGTCCATTCGCGTCACGTAATACCGAGTTTGGTACAGGTGAACCTAGTGAAACGACCGCCCGCGCAAGCTGTTCAGAAGCGAACGCCTCTTTTACCATGGGTTAGTCTGGTATCCAAGCCATAAGGCCACGTTGGCAATGAACTAGTTGATTGCCAAGCTCGAGTACTCAGCAGCGGAGCCCCACGACCTCCCGCCGCTCAAGGCGATACAGATACAGGAGTGACACGGCATTAAATCCTAGACAAACAAAGATTATATAGCCGCATCGGGGAACCCCTATGCGGCTATACAAAGAAACATACTATATAAAGAGTGGCCACTCGAGCCTTTTCGCAGCCGAGCAAAAAAGAATGCTACCAACCGCCAGATGGCATAACCATGCTCACTTTTATTTCTTTGTCAAAACATGTAATAGCAGCGTCAGGTGGAAAATCAAAACCCAAGTTTGGCATCTAATGATTTCAAAGAAATTTTACGGATCTGTGCAATTTTCTACATACGCTCTGAATCGTATCGCGCTGAAGACGTTTATTGCTTTACCACAAAAATTACTAAAATCTGACTAAAAGGTGCTGTACTTCTGCATTTGCTTTGCACAAAGGGTGCGCAGTCTTGTGGTTTAGATGTACTGTACATGCATTTCCTTTGTGGAAGCATACTTGTGTAGTCTAGTAGTAAAGACACTCGCTTTCGGAGCATAAGGGTACGAATTGAAATTCTAGCATCGAAAAGAACAAAAATTGTTATTTTATTAATGCTGGAGACATTATAGGGTCCGACCAGCCACTCGTTGCACTGAAAGCAGCGTAGTAGCTCGGCCCAGGGTCCTATGGGAGTGTCCACTCTTTAAGTAAGTATTCTTCTCTATAGAAGTGGGGGCAATTTTTTCCTCGAATAACGACTCCAGTTTTCGCTTGAATATTTTTGGGACGATGGTGGAGCGGCTTTTGAGGTATTCCACTAGGCCCCTTTGTTTAAGGTCGGCTCGCTGTCTCTCGGCGAAGCCATCGGCACTGGTTGTTCTGAAGAAGCACTCATCATCCTGGTCATCCTGAGGTGGTGGATTGACGTGAGCGCAAGACAGGCAGTCGGCGTTGGAGTGTTTCCTTCCAGATTTGTACACGGCGGCAATGTCGAATTGTGGAAACCTTACGTTTCACCATGCAGGGCGACCTGAAGGGTTCTTTGTTAGCTAGCCAATAGAAGGCATGGCGGTCGCTCACAACTTTGAAAAGCCTGCCACAGAGGTAAGGGCGAAATTTCGACGCTGAGCAGATGGTGAGAAAATACTGTATTTTCCTGGTGTAATAGTTGACTTCAGCCTTTGATTAGTGACAGATTTATTGTGGGGTTTAACGTCCCAAAACCATCATATCATTAAGAGAGATGCCTTAGTGGAGAGCTCCGGAATGGTTGGCCACCTGGGGTTATTTAACGTGCACCCAAATTTGAGCACACGGGCCTACAGCACTTCCGCCTCCATCGAAAATGCAGCCGCTGCAGCCGGCATTCCATCTCGCGACCTGCGGGTCAGCAGCCGAGTACCTTAGCCACTAGACCACCGTGGCGGGGCGACTTCCACCTTTGATAGCACCCGGCTATCATAGCTGATAACCCTATGCAGGCCGTCAGTCCTTTGTACAAGGACGGTTCAAATCCTACTCTGTTTGTGGCGACGTTCGTGGCGTCGTATTCACGTCTTGAGCGCGATCGTACCAGAATGACTAACAATAATTGCGAACCTTCTAGAATAATGAGGCGCCGTCCGCACTGAGCATTGCTCGCAGGCTTTGTGGGCGGAAGCCGAATGAAACGAGAGCGTAAATAAGAAATGCGCTTGTCAATGTGCTCGAACTCGTTAGAAGCAATCAGAAGTTGATCACGGTGACGTCGGCGAGGGTGGCAGGGAACAGGTGGGCCTGTGATAACGGTGCAGATGGTCACAGTGTGCTTGGGTTGTCCATTGGAGACTGCGTTATAAACACTTGAAACTCGTTGATCGGAGCCGTACATGGTGACGTAGACGTTTTCACAAAAGTGGGGTTTAGAGCGGTAGCGCGCGACACAAAACCATTGGCAAATAAGCCGGTATCGTTATCATCCAGGCAACAGCACTTCCTAACCACGCGCTGATAACAATGCCTTAAAATCCGCGCCTATGATTGGTTGCCGTACGTCTGCTATCCGCAATAACCACTGCAGTTTCTTCTAGCGACCGAGGTTACTTAAGAATCAGCAATATGAGTTCAAAAGTTCGAAAGATGAAAGAATTGATTGCTTGTGAAGGAGTTGACTTCTCACGGAGACGTCGGTCAGTTTCGGAAGCTAGAATTATGCTGACTTCTGCTCCAGTGTCTACCAGCAAGCTAAAAACTGTGGTTCTATCGGTGACGTCGAAGAGGCAGCTAAATGATTGGTCGTTATTGTCCGCCGCTGCTATCGTAAGTAGGCCCTCATCCGCGAGCCGCGGTAGCAAAACACTGGTGATAACAAGTTTTCTGCCATGAAAAGCGGTGCTAGGCTTGGTAGAAGGGCCGTTGCTGAGCAGGCTACGTAAGAGATAGTCGGTGTGGACGCGGCTGGTCATTTAAGCCACGAATGCTCAGTAATTGCAGACGCATGTTGGCTACTTCAGCTGCAAGATCATTTACCGTTTCTCAAAAGGAATCTGTTTCGAAAACTGGAGAGGTGTGGCCCGCATTTATGACTGCTGGAGCAGCGTTCATCAAGTCATCGGCCATTTGTGCCAATTCTTACAAAGTATTATCCTTAGCTGGGACAACAGCCACTTGCGGGGTAGGTGGAAGACGCTGCAAAATCAACTCACGTATTGTGGATGTCTCCGAGCAGTCCGGCTGGCTCACAAGCAGGTGTTGTACATGACGTAGAAATTGTGTGGGACGACCATTTCCGAGTTTTTCTTTGCGCAGATGTTACTGAATGCACCTGCGCCACCCTGTGCTTACCACGCTCAGTATATCAAACACTGACCGACAATTTGAAAGCTGATTACAAGAAAACACAGCAACTACAAAACCAGATCACTAGAAAAGCATACAATTATGTGGTCAAAAACACTCTGAACGCGGTATTCATGCTCTTACTTGGCAAGCCAGTCTTCGAGAAACTTATTCAGGCCCAATATAAACTGTGGATGTGCCAGCCTAACAAGGCTGGTGTCCGACACATAATCCACTTGGATGTTTTCAAAGGGTGTGAAGAAGTTCCCCCAGTTCCATCCTTTACCCTGAAATGAAAACAAAACAGCGGCAAAAGAGTTTGTGTCATTTGCCAATCACCCCCAAGCAACGATACTTCAAGCCATTGAATTTCGCGAACAGTACATTGATAAACTAGTAGTTATACCATGAGCAGCCACGGCACTTGTGTATGCTTCAAACTATAAACCAGTGTGCTTGCATTTTTCTGTCTCTACACTTCGTCCTAACTGCGCCACGTGCCGTCCGAATATTACACCTGGCACTGTCCAACAATAGATCATTCAATCATCCCTCATCGGCTACGCCATAGCCGCACAGTAGCTGTAATTGTCAATATTCTAAATTGTTTCTAGCCGTGAACGTCACCGAATGATTATTTTACGTAGTCTCAAGCAATGGTTGCCCCTGGCCGACACTAAGACCACGAGCGCAGCGTTCACACTCGCCACTCGCCAAGACGCATTGTGCTCGGCTATAGAACGTATGTGCCGACCGCAGTTACATGTGACGTGACGTCACATGTAACTGTGACGTGGTGGCCTAGTGCGGCCACCACGCTGGCACCTCGCCGCTGTGACGTGGTGGCCTAGTGCGGCGAGGCGAAACTGCGACCAAAGTCATGTTTGCATCGAAGAGGCGTCTTCTCTCCTGCTTCAAACATGGTCCAGACCGCAGGTGCGCCACGATTTGCTGGGATGATGCGACCTCTCAGCAGCGTTTGAAGAAACCATCAAGACTCCAAAACAATGTGGTCGTGCTGTGTGGCGAAGCTTCAGCACCAAAGGTATTTTTCTTACACCATGCCCTAGCCTAACGCAATTTTGAGCCTCGTAAGGGAAGCCCACTTTTGTTGCGTGAACGCCGTCGCAGTATCATTCTATCTTTTGCACTAGATTCAGAGTTCTTAGAGTTACCCGCCTGTCTTCAACCGTAATTGATTCGCTGAGAACGAAAATAACTGTTGTTCAATGCAATTTTCGTAGAAGGCCTGAAAAGCAAAAATATACCGCTAAAATTCAGAGGCATCTGACGCAACCACAAAGCTTCCGAGAGTGTACCAGGGCACTTCGTACAGCACAGACAGCCTGGTACCTCAACGTAATGCGTATGCAATGCATTTTCCCAATCGCGATATTTTCTTTGTAACGTGATCTATAGTATTCGTCCGATCAACACCTCAAGTGCCTGCCAAGTCTGCGACATTCGGGGGTAATTATGAGTGCTTTATTCTCATGCGACGTGCTGCAATAGTAATGTCGAGCACCGCCAGTGCCTCATTTTAGGCGTGTTTTCTGCTTTGTTTAACTCAGTTCAACCTCTCATTACGTGCCCGTAGGATGCTTCAAGCCAGCCATATAAGTTCTTTGGAAGAGAGTATCAGAGAGAGCTGAATAGCGTAAAGAAGCGTATTACGCCGAAACCACCGTTGACATCACGCTAACACTACTTGAAGTCCCAAACAACTGGTTCCCTGGCGCGCATAGCTCAGGCAAACACTGGTTTTATTTACGAACAGCAGATTCGTCTGATAAATCGATAACACTAAAAGAGCTGGTTTCGCAGCCATCATAGTGCCGGCAGCATCGCGAGTTGTAAGGAGAAATCAGCGTCGTTCGTAAATTGGAGATTTATGACATGTACACGATTGTACCATTGTACTGCCCGAACATGACGTAACATAGATCACTATAAACTTGTCTTCAACCCTCTGTTTCACTAACCCTATTCTTCGTTTTCCAATCTGCGCCGTGCAAGATATACAACATCCTCGGCCCTGACGAAGTCACAAACATTCCCTAAATACTCTCTGCAAGCTGCCGTTAACAGTGCACCTCCACAAATCCTCCCCGTAACGAGTAACGAGTAATTTCCACTTGATTTGCGCAAGCATAGAGAAGCTCTACAGTATTATGTCTTAAATACTACTAGGAGGGACAAGGGACAAATACTACAGAGGGACAAGGGCATTTGTCAGGCTGTTCGCCTTTAGCCCTTTGCCCCTGCAGTGAGCTCTGTATCCGGCTTACTGTAAATAAAAATACTACTACTACTACTACTACTACTAAATACATTTACTTCATTCTACGACTATTCGTCTTGAATACTACTCTTTTATGCAAATAAACAACTTTCTCAACACATCTAAGCGCCATCTAAGTAGAAGAGTTCCTCACATAGCTCCTCGTGAGTATCATTAACACCGGCAGAAATAATGGATTAGCGCACCAACGTTCACATTGAGGTATTTGCTGAGCTTGTCTGGGTGTTGCGATGGGTGACCCGTCGAAATTCGTTGCGATGGTGACGATACACTCGACCCGATGAGCGTTTCGGTCGTCAACTCCCTATTTAAGCTGGTCCGTAAAGAACTTAACTGCTCCGTACGAAGAAGCATCCAATGCAGCTGGCGTGCCTATTGTCGTGGCTGTCCCACGGATAACTTCTGACATTTTATTGACATGGTCTGTCTTGTGCTGCATCGTGGTTTCCACGGGATGCTCAGTGCCTTCCTTCGGCGAAATGTCACCTTCGCAATAGGCAACCAAGTTGGACTCTGCTGATGTCTCTGGTAGAGCTACATTATCGTGACCCTGTTGGAAATCATCGTTTTCGCTGGAACTATCTACATAAATGTCATCTTGCCTCGTCGAGGTTGTCTAATCAACAGTGTCAATGGCAAGAACCTCCGAAAACTGATACAATGGGAAGAGTTCTCATTTACACGCACGCTTATTCGTAGGATGCATATATGAGTGCTCGCATACTGTCCGCCTTGCTCCGTAATGGATGATGATTCTTAAAAAAATTGCCCCACGTGTTCGTGATAATGATAAATAACACTCTGTTGCTCGAAACCCACCGGACTTCGCTGTTGTTTGGTATGAGCTTCTAAAAGTCGTCGGATCTAATTAGAAGACTAACTCTGGGTTCGCAGTTGAGGCTTGGAAAAACAATTGCATCCACCAATGTCTCACTCTCTGCAACAACGACTTCATAAACTGAATATCTTTTTGAAGTTCAATGATGTCCCCGCAGATGAGAGGGAAGATGACAACTTTATTTACACTAAACTTTTTTTGTGTTGAGTGCGAAGCGTGACGCTAACAACCTCTACGCGTCGAGTACGTAGAGGTCGCTCAGATCCAAACACACTTCGAACCAAATCTATCTCCCGAATAGATGCGAGCTTGAGCTTCCCGCAAACATCTGCCCATACTAACGTTACCTGATTGCCGTTGTTGAAAACTCCGGCTATGTAATAGCTGCGTGCCGCTGTCGACATCCCCGCACAAGACGTCTGCGGAAAAACAGCGGCGTTATTACCAGAAATTGTGCCACTTGTAGCAACATGCATAGACGTGTAGAGTAACGCTAGTGGCGGCCAACCGGCTAATGAAAAAGATGACGAGCGCGGGTGGCTAGAATGTTCGATGCTTCTAGCTTGTTGAACGCCACGGCCGCTGCTCCACTTTGGCAGCTCGCTTCCTCCTGTACGTCTCGTCATTTCATTTAACCTGCGAGGACGGCACGTTTACGTCTGACGCCGTCAAGTCCCTACAATTGGTGACCACGGACACATGGACAAGGGACCGGCGCTGCACTACTGCCGCCGAGCTCCACCGCCATGTTCCAGTCAGCGCAAGCCTGGGAGCCCCAATTCGAACCGCCACTCCCGCCATTTTGAACCTCTCGCCTAGAGTCGTGGTTCGAAGAGTTTGCGGCGGCCTTGTATCACAACGGCATCTGGATCAAAGAGTTCATGTACGAGGTATTGGATTATCACCTTCCACATGACCTAAAACGCCGCCTCACATACTTCTCCTGGAGACCTCGCCCGTACGATGTACGTACGGGCGAGGTCCGTACGTACGGGCGATGTACGTACGGGCGAGGTACGGGCGATGTACGTACGGGCGAGGCCCGTACGTAAAACTTAAGCACGGCCAGACGCCGTGCTTAAGTTTTACGGCAGCAAACGTAATAATTCTCCCAAAAGCGACACAACTGCACCTGGCCCATCACCATCCAGGACGCCTCCCGCACTGCATCTAGTTCAGACCGTTCCTCTGCCAACACTAACTTGCTAAACAGGTAACGGAAACCAAACTTCCATGCCAATCGACCTGTCGTTTAAGAGACCCACGACCCCGGAGTCCACGAATCCTGCCTCTGATATGCCGGTTCTGCCAACAAAGGCATGGCCACTTCTCTCTGTCGCAGATTCGGCACCGGCTGCTGCCCCGTGCACCGTCAGATATGCTGCAGAAACCTGGTCGGCTGAATTGTCTGCCCCAGGCAATTCGATGACCTCAGCTGGGCCAGCTGACCTTCCTGCAGACTCCCTGCTGTTCTGGAACATGTGGAGGCCCACGATACCACTCACACTAAGGAGCCAGAGCCCGCTGTGACACTGCACACCATCAGTTTCCCCGGCACAACGGTGCCTGCTGCTGAAAACCTCGTGAACTGCCAGCACCTACTAACATCATCCTCTATGTATACCACAGAAGTTCAAGCCCCAAAGCATGTACGGCTGAACGTGCATGATGCTGCGACGATGTAAGAAAATCCCGAGGACCACACGCCTGGCTCACTAGAGGTGGAGCACACCGTGCATGCCCCAACAGACATGCAGGTAAATCATCTGCCTACCACTCCGTACGCGTGCTCGAGCATTTCAACGTCGTTAACGACCCCTGGCAAATGTGACGCCACAGACCCGCCACTCGATCTCGCGCTGCCCAACATCGGCTCTCGCTCGAACAACGCGGTGACTCATCGGCGTTCGCCTACGCGTTACAGGTCGTCAAAGGCCAGAAAAAGCCATCTATCAGTGCCCTCTGAGCCGGCTCGTCATCCCGCTAAGTCACGTCACACTTCGTCGGTCCATAGCTCACAACTTCCAACTTGTCTGACCCTACTCAACAGACCAGCTGGCTGCTGCAGCCGGTAATGTGCCACCGGAAGCGAAGGTACCAGCACCGTCAACATACTACCAGAGTTGACCACATTACCTCTCAACGTTCCTACAAGCCCCAACAAGGACGTACAACTACATCCACTAGACTAGATTTACTACTCGCATGCTACAATCCTTTTAAGCATCAGTGCCCGAGTGCGTGCGACAACCGACCGCACCGAAATGGGCCATGTGTGTTCTCGGCCCTTCACACTTTTTCACGCTGTCGTTGGTACTCGCTATCGGCAAAATGGCCCCTTCAACACGACTCTCGTCCACTACTTCCAACAGTGTACCTGCGTCGCTACCTTCGTCCGCTGCGCCATTCCCAGTGTCGCCCGCCAGAGACCCACTGATTGCCGATAGTGCCTTCCGTTGACGCCCTGGACTGTTCTCGGACCCTTTCGATTCGCGGCCCGGACATTCTTGTATATTTTGTTCATTTTTTATCGCGTAACACGCTAGGCAAAGAGCCCTTGTAGCGTAGTGCTAGGGGCGGCCAGCCGGCTAATGAAAAAGATGACGAGCGCTGGTAGCTCATGGCACGCAGAGCCTAAAATGTTCGTAGGCTTCTAACTGGCTGGGAGCTGCTGCCGCTGCTCTACTTCGGCAGCTCGCTTCATCCTGCATGTCACGTCCTTTCATTTAACCTGCGACGACGGCACGTCTATATCGGACGCCATCACGTCACCTACAGAAGCATCAGAAGCACTTTATCTTGCTGCACATGTACTTTCAGCTGCCCCCCTGGTGGACGCATGACGATATCTGCATGCTTGACATCATCTGCAACTGTACTTTGTGACGGCACTCTCGTTCCAGGTGTCCTGTGGCGGTACATCTAAGCCACGGCCATCCACTGTGAGCAAATTGAGCTTCTCTGCTACGCTCGATATGTTCAGACGCCGATTAAAAACGCAGGGTGTGAAAAAAATTTGTTCTGTTATGAAGCATTCTGGCACACGGAAGTGACAGAGGCTTCTGGAAGCTCTGAGTAACATCGCTACAAGTGCTCATTAAGGATGAAGCCCTTAATGCTGGAGCCGACATCTGCGCGCTTCGCTCTCGGCACTCCACTTGGACCGAAAGCAACTTCAGCAGACACTGCATCCCCTGTTCCGAAAACTTGAAACTGAAAGGGTGACCATGAGTGCAAGCAGCAGTCGAAAGTTACCTGACTCCATGCTATCTCGCCCTTGAAGTAGTGAAACACGATGACAACAAGAATAATTTTCAGCAGTACCTTACTCAGCTGCATACAGCATAGCGCAACTGTTCGTGAGCCCTCCCTCGTTCACTTGTACTTTGTCATACAGCTTCAGCAAGCCTCATATGTCAATTCATGAATTGACGGATTTAGTGCGCCGACCCTCTCCAGATGCTAGTGTCTCATTCACTTCACGTTTCAAAATGTTTGCTTTATTCAGATGAGAATGAGTGTCGAGAGTCCAAAGTACGACACAAACTGACATCCTTACACACAATCGAAGGAGAAAAACACTCGAAATTCACACCATAAGAAAGCATACACAAAATAATCAGTACAAAAACTGGGACCTCAATTCATGTTAGGTTATGTACTTGAACCCTAAGCCACTTTCAAAACGGCCACTTTGTGGCTACTATCATGCGCTCGTGCCCTAATCGATTGTCATTTCTGTTCGTATGGTCTGCTCAGAATCAAATATCACGTTCCTATCGCTGATTACTGAGAGACATGTCACGATCATCCTCGTCAACTAAAATCAGAGTGACTTGTCTCCCTTTCTTGTACTGTGGTCGACCTCACGCTCGTTCTCGGATTGGAAAGGTTAAGCCTAGCTATACAGGCCAACCGATGACCTGGTGCTGCGGGGAATGCAGAGTGTAGGACTTTCATCCGGTCAACAAAAAAAGTGCTGCTGAAGCGTCGGTAACTGCTGGGGTGAGGCTACTACAAACCCAGAGAGCCTCACTGTAACTCACGCCTTACCGAGCCCATGCGGATCCCTGCAGTCCTGAGCCCACTTTTCCCGCTGCAAGTTTAACTCTGACTTCTTCAGCCGTCTTTCTCTGGCACTCAACCGAACAATGCCGTTAGGGACGAAGCTCTTTAGGCCGTGGATCATTCCTTCCCTCCTATGTACACTAGTAGAAATAGTACTACATAGGAGGGAAGGAATGGTAGTAGTATGTAGTCACCTCTAGTTTACGCATTGCTCGATAGATGCCGTTGAGTGTATATGTCCGTGGGAATAATATAACTAGATGACGTTAGTACTTCTCACTGTATGTCCACAGAGTGAATGATGATTTGTGTGGCGAAGCGCCATCCGTCCATGCTTCTGTACGTTCGTGCTTGTGTCTGTCCATCTGCCCGTCCATGCTTCTGTGCATCCATTCATCTGTCCATCCGGACACATGGACGGATAAACACGTAGACAGACGCACGCTTCGCCCCACTCATCATCATTCACTCCATGTATATGCTGCGATTTTTAAAGGCAGAGCATTTCTTAGTCACACGGTGTCTCGCTTCGGCGTCGATAGTGGTGCTGTTCACACCTCCATGATGCCTGATCGCATTTTGCTTCTCGTTCCGCATGTTCGTGTCTAGTGCTGGCGCAGGAGAAAACCTGCAAAACTTTTGGTCCCCACCCTTTCTCTCAACTCACAAGGCTGACGCAGCCAGCACCTTCTAGTAAGGAAAAACCCTGCTCGGGCTGCATAACCATTCACTGTCTCCCCCGTATATGTAGCCACTGCATCGCGCGTTAAAAATTCAGACATGGGCGTCTTTACTTGCCTTTCGCATGACGCTTAACGAAAAGCACCTCCTTCATCCAATAGATAGAAATAAAAAAGACGAAATAACAATTAGGCATTCCCATACCATTCCACATTACGCAACATTGACGCGATACCCACACCCCACTCTGCGACTCGAGTTCCCCCATGGATATGTGTGCGGAGGGAGGCATTTTTTAAATGCGAATGCATTTCTTAGACGGGCTATGTAAGGCATCCGGCGTGGTCCAAGGCGATGTCTGCGCGCCGACAGGTCTTATGCCCCTGACACACGGGCACCCTGAAGTCCTTTAGACAAGGGGACATCTTTCGGAAATGCGTTCGGGCGCAGTGACGCACGACAAAGGAGTAACTCCTTTCCGGCAAACAACCTTTTCGCAAAAGCAGATCCTGCATCTACTTTTCTGGCAGGAAAGGAGTACTCTCGCATACAGTGTGCATAACTTATCAATAGAAGAAAACGTGTCGCAACACTTCGGTGCCCTGTCAGTATTTTTTTGCGCTGAAAAAATGTTTTCATTTTCAGCAGCAGTGCGATTTGTTGAAAAGTGCAGGCCTATAGTCTGTCCATACTCTTCAACGCCTGCATTACGTCACTAGCGCGATCATGTTAGGGTTGGCAGCGGCAGTTGCTGTGTCGGCGACGTAGTATCTTGTAACAATAGAGTCGGCTCAGTCGGTGAAGAAAAATCCGCGCGTCGAGTGGACTGAAAAGGAAACCTGGGCGCTGATAAAGCTATGGGAGGACCATTTGGACGCCTTGCGAGGGCAGAAGCACAACGGTGGAGTGTACCAGGCGATTGCCGAGAGCCTCACCGATGCCGGTATTCCCCATAATGAAACGCGGCACGCCGTCACTGACCCAGCTGGACGCAGCCATGAAAAAAGCACGGCAAATAACAAAAACAACAAAACACCGACTGTTCATAGTTGCCAGACGAACTTAAGTTGCTGCTAAAAACGCAAAAAAGCGAAAGAAAATTACAGGTATGCACATTATAAGCCTCCAGACAATAAAAAACGGTTTTATGCTCCGTCGTCGCTGAATGTGATGTACATGCGCAGATTCTTTTTAATATTTCCAATCTTGCTGCTTCCACAAACAGCGCCATTTTTTCTGCAGCGTTCTTCTGATGCACCGCCTAAAGCAGTAGTCCAGTGCCGTGTGTCATCAGCGCCACTCCTTTCTGCAAATGGTCCCCTTAGGCGACAAAAGGGGTTCACTTCAAGGTACTTTACTTTTGCCCGTGTGTCACGGGTCTTATTTCTCCGCTCTCACTCCCTCTGCCACAGCAACACGTGCGGGCGCGCGCACTTATCCACGTGCCTAGCAACCGGAGCAGTTGGTGCGAGACAGTGTAGGAGAGGGTAGGTGAAGTGCTTCACCACCCCTTTTCTCACCGTACGCTCTCTCTCAATCCTGCGCTCCACTTTCCCGTCCACTGACGCCTCATTCTAGACTGTTATCTGGCTGGGAGCCCCTCAAGAACATTCCGAAATGTGGGCTCGAAAGGTCGGCGTGAGACGCCAACGTCGAGCCGAGAACGCCGGCGCCCCAATCTCCAATCCACTCGCGCCTCTCTCTCGACCGTTCACTGGCTGGGTGCCTCTCAAGAACAGCCGGAAATGTGTTCTAGAGACGCCGGTGTGAAACGCCAACGCCGAGCTGAGAACACTGGCGCCCCACTCCTCCGTCCACTCGCGCCTTTCTCTCGACCGTTCACTGGCTGGGCGCCTTTTCAGAACATACGATATTATGTGCTTGAGACACCACTGTGAAATGCCAAAGCCGAGAAAGAACGCTGGCACCCCACTTTCCCGTTAGCTCGCTTCTGATTGTTGACCATTCGCTGACTGGGCGCCTTCCAGCGTGACGACAGAAGTGGTGAATGCGAATGCCTGACAGCAACGGTACTCTCTCTCAGTGCCAGAAATGCACTCGCATTTCCTCACGGTTCCTTTCGATGAGGTGAGGGCATTTTTCCCCATTATGGCTCAGGTGGTGTTCCACATGCTTCTAGCCAGCGAATCACGTGCGTGGACGTGGCAGGAGTGCGCACTATTGGGTACTTTTCTGCGGCTTCAAACACCATCGCCACTTGCACACCTTTAACACGTGTCGCGTGCCCGCTTTACTCATGAGAGATGTGTGTGGTGGTACGATGAATTTGTGACCTCTGTTCCGGCGATGACTTGAGCAGCGGCTCCGTCAAGTGGTTTTATAAGCACTTTTCGCGCGAGGGACCATGACTTGTTGAAAAAAAACAGGTTGGAATTATATGACAATTTGATTAGGTTTGATTTGAAGGATCTACGCAGAACTGTGGGATAAGGACGTGTTAGACAAGCTCAGGTTTCCGTTTGCGGAGTGTCTGAACATGGCCCAAAATGGCTTTTATGGAGTTTAAAGTGCCCTAAAACCGCCAAAGTTCTAACTTGAGCAATCTTGCGCCCAACTCACGTTGAGTAAACGTCGTTTCCCTCTCTTAAGTCACTGGTGGGTCCTCAGCAGCGGTTGTACGTGGAGACAGAGACACCGTCCAAGCCGGTAAAAAGACCTCTACCTGTTCATACGGTGTTCAATGGGGGGGGGGGTATTTTAAATGAAAAAATCAGAAAAGGAAGCCCCGTAACTGTCTCTCATGGGCAGCACACCTCAACAGTAGCTCACGAAGGATGGGGATAAAGAAGGGATTAAAATGATAGGACTAAAAGGTAAAGAAATAGAGAGAGAGGAAAGATAGAGCAAGGCGCAGAGACAGCAAACGACGGAAGTAAGGAGAAGACAGGAAAGATGGGCACGGTTGCAGGAGTCCGAGGTCGGGGTACCACTGGCGAGAGCTCTTGTCGGCGTCAGAAGTTGGCATAGGGCTAATCCAGTCGGCCAGAGCTACGCTCTCGTCGTCGCCGAGGACCGGCATCAGGAGGTGGCCTAGGACCAGCCCAGTCGGTCAGAGCTGCACTGTCGTCGGAGATCGTGAGGGCACAACCAGTCGGCACGGAATCCAGCGAGCGAGTCCCGTGTTCGAGCAGGGCCAAAGCACCGGCAGCAGCGCCTTCATATTCCGTGACAGAATCGTAGTCGTCTGCGACTTTTCGCCTGTCAGGAAGGCTTTCAGCTCAGCGTTCAGCGCATTTAACTCCGTCTCGATCGTCTTCAGCCGGCTGGGGAGGACTTGACGCGTTGAGAGCTCAAACTAGTGCGATTAGATCAGCTGATTCACCATATTCACAATCGTTGTAGTTTGGGATCGACGTGACGCCCGCTTGTTCTTGACACGCTCCAACACGGTCTGGTTGTAGAACGACCTCGCAGATCGGAAGCGGGAGCTCGTGGGTTGAAGGCTGGCTTCCCTAATCTTCGGCACTAAAACAATGACGAATATCTCTTTGCAACTTCTAGTGGCGCAATGCCCGATACCGTCCAAGCATGGCGTTTGGTAGAACAGTCTGAACTCTGCTTTTCAAGCATCTGCTGCACTATACTCCTCTCCTTCGTGTCTCAATTCACGCCATGCACAATTTCTGATGCGAAAAACGAAGCTGGCCTAAAGATTGTTAAACTGGTACTAATGTGGCTCAGTTAAGCTATCGTGTTTTGCTCTTGCAAGTGAAGCTCAAGGGTCATTTGTGTTTTTTACTGGTCATTGGCGACACTGTTCACACCATACGAGCAAAAGCTTAGCGACAAAATGAGAAGAAAGAACCCTCGTTAGTGGTTACTTAGCCAACGTCGTGAGCTCTTACCCAAATGGTCGAACGAGTCTTCATGCTTCTAGTGCATATAGAGCAGGGTCAATTCATGCATTCATAGTTAGTTCAGTAGGCTGAAACATATCTGTCGAATATATCTACAAGCTGATGCATCTTGAACGAATATTTGCGCAACAAAAAAGGGGACGAGAGTATAACAGACAAACTACAGCGCAGCGCTGCAGTTTGTCTTTAACATCAACTCGCCCAACTGTCCGTTTTATTGTTCGGACGCGTAAATATTTTCGTATAGAGAACGAAGCAGGCTTGAAGCTCGAATAAACAATTTAGGTGTCACAATATGCCACAAAGCAAGAAAATACGCAGCAATATCTAACACAGGAAATACGTCCATACTTACGGAGTAGTTCGATTTGAGCTCGGCCACTGTCACCAATCTTGACATGTGCTGTCTCGTGTTCAACGTGTTGGAGACTACGAACTGCAGAAAAAGAAAAATAGAAGCACCGTTAAACGACTCTCCGTGGAATCATCATAGGTTGAAATGTGCAGTTATGTGTTTATCAGTCCATCCTAAGAAACTATGGCTTCGCTGTCGCTAATTAAGCAAGTCGTGCCCAATTTTATGTTCTACCATATAACGTTTGTAGAACAGCCAACAGAAGAAACGCGATACCTATTCTTTCGTTGAAGCGGCAAAACTCCACTCCATAACCCGGATCTGCCGGTGAACATAAATGCGCCGCAAAGCAAACCTACCTGTCATTTTGGTGTGGCCACACAAACACTGCATCGCTCCGTTACCTTACGTCATCACCACCTTTGTTGTAATAGCGCTGGTTACTGCTACCATAATTAAAAAAAGAATGTCCAATAAGTTTGATAATCTCTGCGGCTACCGCATTATCGCCACAATGCGAGCCGCCGACGTATGCAAGCTGACCCGTTGTTCTCATCAATGTGGCATTGTTTGATTGCTTGGGCTATGTCTGATAGAAAATACATAAACATTTTTTTTCATTCAGCCACATTTAAATGCCTTACCAGTTATACGAACGTTTCGTTCTTTATTCTTTGAATAAGCGCAGCACAAAACCACACAAAACATTGCGGGAATCGCACATACTCAACAATGACACGTGCCGCGCAGTCGGGGTGTGCTCTTGCCACGGATCCTATACAAGAGCGCCAGCCGACGAGATGCGCGGGGAGTTGGCGACAGATGGCAGAGGCGTGTGCACGCGTGTGGTGAATGATAATGTGCGGATGGCAAGCGTAGTGGCCAGGTAGGCTGTGTTTGTTGTATTAGGGTTACAGGTTAACGTTTCTTGTTACTAATAAATGTTTCTTTGGGTTTTGAGGTAGCGTTTCTATTCTACCCAGTGGTGAAACGATGACAACCCCGCAACATGCACGATAAAAAGACACAAACACAATCGCTCTGTTCGCGTTCTTCTATCTGTGCGTGTTTCGCATGCTTTTGTGTGCTGCTAATTCGACACCCACGGCTCAGTAATTAGAAAATCAGTGTATATCAAGCTCTCCGTTTGTATTCAGACCATCTTCATCAGAGCCACCACGAGGCTACATACAAAATCTATCCACATAAAATGTTGCTCCGTGGCTTAGCAGTTCATCCCAAGCCACTATAACTTCGCTGTGGCTAAACTAAGGCAACGTTCTTGAGATTCGGGACGTAGGCTGAGTAGAAACGCGTACGCTCGCTGTCCTGTCGTGCATATCATCACCAGAGAAAACGACAAAGAGGAACCTGGAGCAAACGGTTGTTTGCTTGGCCACAGTAGCCACAACTTCATTGCTCTCTTCTGCCATCATTAGGTCATGGCATTACCTCTTTCTAAAGAACCAAAATAACCAAGGCATAGTATGGATTCTGCGGCTCTGGGTACGGTGAAAGCTTTGCCACATGTCTGCTGAAAAGCACAATGGTGAGATAAAACAAGCGAGAAGGAAATGGGCAAATGTCCTGATAGCAGGTTCCACACCACAAAATTCGTACCTTGCACTCAATGTGAATAGCATGGCTTCGTCCTTCGGACGTGAGCAACACCCGGGGAGTGTTCAGCTGCAAGGAAAGCCTGCTGCATAAACAACGGGCGTTCAGTTGCAAGGATAGTAGTAGTAAACAGCTTTATCAAGGCAGCTGACGGTTTTCTAAGTGGCGAGGGTTGTCAGGCCATGCCTGGTCACCACCTCGTCACCACGTTTGATGGCCCGGAGCTGGGTGCCCAGGCTTGTAGTCATGATGATTCTCTCCCAGGCCTCACTTGAAGGTGACTGTCCTAGAAAGTTTGGTGGGGGAGGGTCCTTGCTGCATTCCCAGATGATGTGGTTCAAGTTTGCGGCCTGTGTCTTGCAAAGGGTGCACGTAGATATGAATAAGGCTGCGTATATGTGTCTGCATATGTACGGTGAAGGGAATGAGTTTGTATGAAGCCGCTGCCAAGTGATTTATGGAGCTTAGTTTAGTTGTTGGTGCGGGGGTGGTCTTATTTGCCTTGATAGCTTGTAGTACTGTTTGATGTCGTGACAGGTGATGAGTGGTTTGGTTGCTTCGGTATCGTGGTCCGAAATCTGGCCCACCGCTCGGCGTACGAGTTTTCGAGCTTGTCTGTGGGCGGCTTCATTATCCGGGTTCCCTGCGTGCGCTGCGACACAGATGAGTTGAATTAAATGGGGATCGTCATCGTCGGTGCTGCTGGAAGCAGCGTCGTCTGAGGCGTTGCGTGCCGCTTGGCGCACAGGACGGAGTATTTGCGCCATGGTTGGGGAAACAGTGCCATGGGCAAATCTGGTGGTGGCAGATTTGGAATCACTAATGATTGTTTCAAATCCGGCTATTGCGGAAAGTGCTATGACAGCTTCTTCGGCCTCGGTTTGGTCCTGTGTGCGTATAGAGCCGGCACACATTGTGGTAGGCTCTTTATCGACTGGGGTACGTTTCGATGAGACATTGATAGCATAAGCCTGTTGGGGGGCTGACTATCTTGCCGGGTCACCGTGAGCCACCTTAGTGTTCGTACTGTAGGTACTATGAAGGTTTCTGAGGTGGTCCAATGGTCTACTGTCATGAATGCCAGGCAGCATGTTCTTCGGCAACGGCTGCACAACGAAGCACTGTCTGATGAGGGGTAGTAGCGATATTATGTCTTGTCCGCTTGGTGACGAGAGAATGCCGATACGTTGGAGTATCCATCTTCCTATTTGAGTACCCCACGATCGTTTAATTTATGCAGTTCGGTGTGCTTCGATAATTTCATCTATTGTATTGTGAATTCCAAGGCTCAGGGGGTGCGTGGTCAATGTGGAGAGGGACGGGCCCAAGGCGGTCTTGTGGACTGTGTGAATAAGTCTGTCCACTTTTTCTTTTTCAGCCTTGAGGAGTCGTAGGTACGGTAAGGCGTAAGTGATTCTTGTGGTTACGAAGGCATTTAACAGCTGGAGAAGTTCCATTTTCTTTTTTGCCTTGTTTCCGCGCAGACATTGTTCTTAACAGACGGGCAGTCTGAGTGACGGTGACTGCAAGCCTCTCTAGTGCGACGGTATTGCTTTTGCCGGCTTGTACGGGAAGGCCGAGAACGCGTATGTGCTGCACTATTGGTATTTTGGATCCGGCGATCTTGATAGTGATGGTTGGTAGTGGCAGGTGTTTAACCTTACGGTAGTCAGGGGTAAGAAGAAGGATGAGTTCCAATTTCTTCACTGAGCACTGCAGACCAGCAGGCACGACGTATTCGGCCACAGTGTCCACGGCGCGTTACAGTGCCTCCTTGATCTGTTCGTCGGAGCTGGTAGTATTCCATACCGTCACCTCGTCTACGTATAGGGTGTGTAGGATGTTGGGTATGCGGCCTAGTAACTGAGAGAGTTGGCTCATTACAATGTTGAAGAGGAAAGGTGAAAGAACGGCTCCCTGTGGCATGTCGTTCTTGGATAGGGCACTTCGAAGCATTGCTGTCATTCAGAAAAAGTTCCACAGTGCAGCCTTGTAAGAAGGAGCACACGTACTTGTAAGTACGTTCCCCAGAGTTTGTTGAAGCGAAGTGCTGGGCTATCACTTGATGTTTCATGTTATCGAACGCCTTGCGTAAGTCAATGCCTAGCGTTGCTCCCGTGTCCGCACGTACAGTCTTTCAATAAATTGTGGTAGCATTCTACTAGGGCACCTTGAGTAGATAAGGGGGCGCGAAAACCGAACATGGTTGGAAGGAAATGGTCTTGCACTTCTGCAAGTGTTTCTAGCCGAGCCAGGACACCGTTCTCAAAAACGTTTGCCAAGGCATGAAGTTAACGAGATGGGGCGAAGATTTCATAAATCTGCTTTTTTTCCGGGCTTTGGTATAAACACTTTTTTGCGTGCTTCTATTCTTCTGGTGTGCTTCTGGCTTGCCAGCAGTCGTTGAAATATTCAGTGAGGGCAGTTACTGACGTAGCGTCAAGGTTGCGGATTGTTTTGTTGGAGACGCCGTGTGAACTTGGTGCCGAAGTTGTGTGAAGCTTTAGAATGGCTGCATAACTTCGGATTCTGTGATGTCGCATCTAGAGTTGGGTTGAGTTTACCTTCTAGGGCGGTAGTGGTGTCGCTAGTTGGTGGGATTAGTTGATGTATTTGTCCACCAGGTTGGTTAGTAGATCTTCGTCTGATCCGGGGTATTGGTGGACAATTCGCCCGAGGGGCCACTCACCAAGCCCCATACCAATTTTTAGTTACAGTGAAAGCTGTTGGGTATCCGATAAAGAACATTTTGCCACAAAAAGTTTTTTAATCCTTTCATCACGAGCGGAGAAAACAGTTTTTTTTTGAAGCGGCGTGGAACAAGGACGAGAGGAGGTGAGCTGCAAGCTCGAAACCCTTGCCGCTCCTCTACGTAGCCTTCGCAAGCCAAATCTCTTCCCCCCTTCTCTGGAATCCGACTAAGAGGTCACGTGCACATGACGCACCCAAACAAGTCCAACCCCTGAGCACGCAAACGGCGTTGCTTTGTTGACCAGCGTTATTTTGTAGTCGTCTGCCTGTTTCTGCCGGATGATTTGGAAACGCTGGCGTAGACGCGGTAGAATAGATGAGAACAATGAGTGCCTGAACACGTAAGAGCGTTCCACGGTGGTCGTCTGCTCAATGCGCTGACCTCAGGGACACGAACGCATGCAAAACACCGACACATTAGCCCCGCATCTCGTAGCATTTCACGGGAAAAAGTGTAAGAAAAACGCGCACAATGTTTTGTTGCGTCTGTTTATTTATTTCGTATTATTCATCTCTTAAAGCCACAAATACATACACTACACATGTTGTGGTAAATATTGTTCGCCATGTCACGTGGTATACTGTTGACAACGTCAGAGCAGAGTCGTCTACGTAGAGGACCAATGTCACTGCATTGCCGTGTAGGTAGGGCCATTCCTACGCCCCCGTCATGCCCTAATACTCTACGCGTACGCCGGCAGAGGGGGGGGGGGGAAATATTATTTTGGAATTTCACCTATTTGCGCGGCGCGTAGCGTTGCAAATTTTCCCAGACGTGATCATGAACGCCTCGTCTACGCACTGCGCTTGTCAGCTCAAAATGGTCAAACCTGGTGAGTGGCCCTTTAAAGCAGCACCCGTTCGTCCCTCGTAGTAGTGCGTAATAAGTCTTACGCTTTGACATGCAAGGTGGTGCCAGTGGGAGATTTTTCCTGTGCTTTGTTGAACATTGAAAAATTCGCAGCGTGCACGGTAACTAAAACCCGAATTATCTTGTCTCTCAGTCACCATTAGCAGCCATTGGCACGTTCCAGTAGAAAAACGAAAAGACGCCAGCTGCCTAAAGGAAGATGCCAGGTGTTTTCTAAAGCAATGGCTCTCATTCTCCATTAGCAGCTTTTGGCATGCTCCCGTAGGAAAACGAAAAGACGCCAGGTGCGTAACGAGAGACGCCAGGTGCTTTCTAAAGCAATGGTTTTATAATCAAAAGCATATCGCGATACAGGTCTGTAGTTGACGATGCTCGCTGCCGTCGGTGTGTGCTCGTATGGGTAACGATGCCGAAAGGCGGCCGCGCAGGGTAGTAGCGGCGCGCGTTCGCAGACAGTGTCCTGAAGTGATAGCCCGAGAGGCAGAAGCGCACAGGGAAGCTGCGCGGCCTCGCCGCCAAGATCTTGCTGTACGGGAACAAGAAGCCGCATCAGCAAGGCAGCGTCAGCAAGATCCCACCATACGTGAACAAGAAGCTGCAGCGGCACGTCAGCGTCGGCAAGATCCTTCCGAGCGGGAACATAATAAGCCGCATCAGCAAGGCATCGTCGCGAAGCTGATCTTGAAAACGTTCGACAATGGGAAGCGGCGAGGAAGCGCGCATATCGCCAGGCGAACCCAGAGGTGAGAAAACGCGAGGCGTCTGCAAAGCGTGCCAAGCAAGACCACGAAGGTGCAGACGCCTGGTTCGATATAGATTTCCTGATAATCACTTTTGGGCATAGCTGTAACGTGTGCGATAGACTCTGGTTCTCCAACAACCTAATCACGATATCGTCGATCAGAAACAAGGAGTCTCGCAATAATGCCAGTCGCCACGTTACAGCGCGCGTTTCCCGCCGGAGCCGCCGAGGATTACAAGGTTTGCTCGACTTGTAAAGATTCTCTGACCGGTGGCAAGGTACCTTTGGTGAGCGTTTCAAATGGTTACAAGTATCACCCGAAACCCAACTTGTCTCCCCTAAATCAGGTAGAAGAACGCCTCATTGCACCTCGTCTACCCTTCATGAGTATCAAAGTATTGACGCATGGAAGAGGCCAAAACGGCATCAAGGGGCAAGTAGTCAACATTCCTATAACCATTCCTAACACGGTTCAATCTCTGCCTTGAGACATTCCGAAGAACATGACCATCGGCGTTCATCTCAAGTGCCACCTCATGTTCAAGGCGTCATACAAGAAGGGCCTGGTGCTAGAAGCAACATACACGCCTGGCATAAATACCTTGAAAAGACTCCCCTGTACAAGTACCTCAGCATCAAATTCCACTGCAAGCATCTCAGCAAACTCAATGACAATACCGGTGGCGCAGACGGCAACGTGGAATGCGACGTCGAAGAGATTGGGCAAGTGCCGGAGGTCACTGATCTAGACGACCCCATGCAAGCAATGACCGCTCTCAACACGATGTCGCATTCCATGCTCTTTGACGATAGCGCCAGCGGCGTCATCGTCGCCAGCAACTGCAACGGCGTGGCTGCCGAAAACTGCGTGGCGCTATTTGCGGCGCGAAAGGCGGCAGCAAGGACACTCGACGGTCTGATACGAGGCACGCACAGTTTACACGCAGCACCGGGTGAAGGACAAAGTCCCAATTCCCTACTTTTTGACATGTACGCCGAAGAGCTATCGTTTCCTCAATGTACCTCGGCCACCCGCGCATAATCAAATCTCACAGTGCAACAGCGTTCATGAAGGCAAGCAGAGAGATCTGACGCACCAGTTGAAGAGAAATGCATCCCGGCCGAATTGTTCAACGTTGACATTACAGGCCCCAACAAACATTGGTTGATGCATCACATGTCAGAAAAGTACAGACTCAAATGCATTTTCTTTGATAACAACAACCCTATCACCATCAGAGGCACCTGCATCGACATCGTGTTTGTCAACCATCACCTGCAACCAGTGCAAGAACCACTTAGCTTACACTTCATCGACCAAAAGGTGGTCATAATGAAAGGACAACGGAAACCAGCAATAAAAGTTTGATAAACATTCCATCAATCGTTTCACGTCACCTTTATTAGGCGAATTAAAGGAAGAAGTTTTACGGTTCAACCGATGATTACTTCCAGGAGCTTCACACAATGTCATCATCATTCACCTCGCGGATCAGCCTTCAATTTTTTTCTGCTGTTTTACTTTCGAATGTTGTGCGTCGCACGTGGTCGCTTAGTGAGGCTGTCTATTCCTTGAGGTTTGTTATGTGTTCCGGGGCTTCGCTTTCGCGGACGCCTCTAAATTTGGGCCAGTCCGTAATTTTAGCGAGTACTTTCTGTACTCTCTTGGCCGCGGACGTCTGTACCTGGATGGAAATGATGTAGTGGTCACTACCAGCAAGTTAACACGTGTTTTCTTGTCTGGCCTGCAAATCATTCTTGCAGTATGCGAGATCGGGTGACGTGTCCCTACAGACGCAATTCCTATGCGTGTCGGTGACTGCTGCAGATCATTTAGTAGAGTAAGACGGAGGTCCTGACTGAATCGCCATAGCTTCTTGCCTCATTTGTTCACCTGCAGGTAGCCCCAGTCAGGGTGCCTAGTGTTGAAATCTCCCAGTATAAGCAGTTGTGCGCCTCGAGGTAGCGTTATGGTTATCTGGAAGAGCAGTTTGAAGTCGTCGGCGAATGACCAGGGTGCGATGCGAACGTTTTCGCGGAATAATTTCCACGACCGTATGAGGAATGTCCAGGAATTCTAGGTCGTGTTGTTTTGTCACGAGGCTCTTGTGGACGAGCGTACCTGTACTTGGGGCTTCTTAGTTGTGCAGGTTGGTGAATTGTTGGAAAGCGATGTAACCCGGGAGTGAGATAGCAGCTCTTGTTTCCTTTAGTGCGATGACGCCCGGCGGCGTTTGGCGATTCGGCAGTTGGGTTTATTGTACAAGTAGCTGCAGGTGGGCTTTCTTTTTACGGAAGCCCCTGCAGTTCCACTGCCATATAGTCAAGTGAGTGCTGGTCATAATGCATCAGCTGCAGCATTAATTGAGGACGTCGTAGGTTAGCTGTGCTGGGTGGAAGAGTGAGAGGACACTGTTGCGTATGATAGCTGGTGCTCTGATCATGCTTTGTTCAATTGCTGAAAAGTGGTGTCTGTGGCAGCTTTGAGTTCTGCTAATCCAGCTACGGTGTTCTTAAGGTGGCTTCCATGTTTGAGAATCGTGTCTCTATGTTCGTTAGGCGTGAGTCTACGGTTGCGAAAGCTTCGGTTACGGCCGTCCGAACGGCGTCAGCGAGCGTGGCATGGACTGTCGTGCAGATAGCGTCGGCAACGGATACGTTGACCGTTTGAATAATTCTCGCTGTCATGTCCTTTTCGAATTGCAGCCTTTCCGCGGAAGTCATTGTTTTACGTTTGGTTGCTGCGGCTGGTTAGGGCTTAGGGCAGTTGAATTATGCATAGATTGACTGGCATTTGCCAGTCTGCTTTCTAGAAAGCGGTTCTGCGCAAGGAGCATTTCTATCTGAGCTTGTTGCGTCGCGATTAGAGATTTCAACACACTGTTTTCGTAATGCATCGAGGCACACGATTTTGATAGCTGCGGGTGAGATGATGGAAGCGGAGACGCTGGGCTTTGCAGCCATGCCACACTAGGGTTGCTTGGGGATGTTTTTTGATAAATCGGCGCCTCTCTGCGGTGGTCTAGAAGCTAAGGTACTCGGCTGCTGACCCACAGGTCGCGGGATCGAATCCCGGCTGCGGCGGCTGCATATTCGATGGAGGCGGAAATGTTCTAAGCCCGTGTGCTCAGATTTGGGTGCACGTTGAAGAAACCCAGCTGGTCGAAATTTCCGGAGCCCTCCACTACGGCGTCTCTCATAATCATATGGTGGTTTTGTGACGTAAAACCCTACATCTCAATCAATCAATTTGATAAATCGGTATGCCGAACGTGACTTGATAATCGGTTCTTGATTTGGATTTTGTGTGGGAGGTTGCTTGACCCTGACGAGTTCCTGACTTCGATTGGCTGTCCCGTTTCGTCGGCGTTTGAGATATCCCGAGACTAGGGTAGTTACACTCGTCCAAGGCTGGCGGGCTATTGTCAATTGATAGTGGCTGCATCGCTGGTGATTCAGTTTGTAGTGTCTTTTCTGCTTGTGCAGCGTTGAGTGGTTTAGGCTTTTTTGGCGAAGTGGTAGTGGCACCTCGAGCTATTAGTCATGTGTCCTCCTTCACAGATGATACAGCGTGTTTGGCATGCTGGTGGCGCTCCTTGCGGCGGTGGCTCGTGGTCTTCTCCGCAACGCGGGCAGCGTCAGCGCCTAGGTTGAGGGCACACATCAGAGTGGTGCCCAGTCTTCCGGCAGTTGAAGCATGCGTCGACTTTGGGATAGAAAAGGTATACTCGGATGAGACTTACACGGTGTAGAAGCCATCTAGGTAGGTAGTTCCAGAGCAGCGTTATGAGTACTCTTCATTTTTTTCATGCGTCTGACACCTACTATTAGGTAGTCAGGATTGGTTTCGTGAAGGTCTTTCAGCGTCTAACCATCGGTGCGGAACGTTTGGGCGTAGAAAGTGATGCCTCGTATCGCGTCGTCGGGGGGCGGGGCGTACATGTGTAGCTAAATCTGCCGGTCTTCTTCGAGAAGGATTGACGTGATGCATTGGTACGCGATTGCTCGGTCGGTGGTAGCCGCACTAACGGCGAAAATGTTATTTCTTGGGTCTGTGCGTATTCGGTCACGCTTGGCAGGGTCCAGGTCACACAGAGGTCACACAGATGCCACTCTAAGCAGTGCTCTTTGCAAGTCTCCAGGTGATGTGCGCGTGCGGTCAGTGGGTGTCTTGGGGCATCCCAGAATGTGTTACGTGTGCGACGGCAGTCTTGGCAAGGGATGGCGTTTAAGTTCCGGCGGAGGCCGGGGGGTTAGGGGAGTTTTGGGGGCCTTGCTTGCTAGCACGTCGTTCATTTCGGCTTGTTGCTTCAGTGCCTGGTGACGTTTCGCCTGGGCTCCGAAATCTTGAGGTGGTGACCAGCAATCACCTCACCATTCCTCGTGAGAGAATTTGACACCGTAGACTTCAATTTATATGGCGTCTGGTGTCCCGGCAGCCGCGCGAAGAGCGTCCAGTGCAGCGTTGTTAGGCCTAGGCGTCCAGTGCCGGGGCTTGCTGGCGTGGCGTGAAAAGATGAAAAGCTTATTTGATAATGGTGACGAATATCTATCGGAAAGTTGTATCCTCGGGACTTGTATGACTTGCGGAAACTATTCGAGCAAGAAATGTTGAGCTATGGGCAAGTCTTCCTATTGAAGCATCGGAAAACACCGGGGCTTGGTGCAGACGCGTCCGATCGCTTCCAGCGCTCACCGCGTCTATTCGCTGCAAGGAGAGCCGGCTGCATAAACAGTAGCACTAACGCGAATATGAAACAAACGCCTGAGGCAGCAGTGGGACGAGCGTTCGACCGCGGCGAGCTGCTCTTCTTTCTTTAAGGCTGGAAGACAACCATGACGTCAGCCGCGAGAAATATTGTAGAGAACATGACGCAGCAACGCAGAAGAATTCTAAGAATGGTATGCGGGAATTTTCGGGCACAGATAAGAAAGATATTGAGACGACAAAGAACACGCTGCGTGATTGTTTCGAGCAGTACAAGGACGTATTTACCAGGTACGAAAGCTTCTTGTTTAAGACTAACTGAGCCGAGAGTAGACAAGAGCTAGTTCAAAGAAAATAAACTCGAGAGGAGACTTTACTTGTCGTCACAAACTGCCTGAGAGAGCAATGTGTATAATTTGCGTCCAGAGACGAGGTGCCTTAGAGATGTTCATTCTCATTCCACTCCACACACTCTTAGTCATTAACGCTCACCAATTTGTCAATTGTCAGTCTTGCTGCTTAACAAGCTCGAGAAGAAGCCTAGGCCACCAAAGCGAGGACTCAATTTGGTCAGAAGAAGCCAGCTATAAAGCTACAGAGGGTCAAGGTTGGCGCAGAGCTCAAATTCTTCGCCAATAAAGGAATTCGATGCGGAAGAGGCACATGCTGGCGCTCTCGAGGTGGCTGTGGTTTATGATGGCGGGGAGAGCTTTCACGCACTGCCAGTAGGCCGTGAACATACCAATTCATCGACATTCTGAGGTCAATACAGCAGGCGTGACACCCTGTAACGACCTCAACAGCCAATGGAACGACTGTTCCGAAACCAAAAAAGACTGTCAAGCAGGGTAACCCTGAAGACACTGGCCAAAGTGACACAAGTTCTAAGCTGACTGAAATATTAAAGTTCCTCAGCCGAAGGCATCTCCTCTGTAGGAACCTCACCGAGTTTATTGACTGGCCAGCTAACTTTTCAGCGTAGAAATGATTAATTGGAGCAGTAACGCATAACATTGATCTTTCTGAAGACTATTTTTACCCATTTCTCGGTTTTTCGCGTAGTCATCAATTGAGGCTGAAGTCAGTGTATGTACGCTTCGTCAAAGCAGCGCTCAAGGTTGTATTGCGAAGAATAAACGACACATTCGGTAGACCTGAATTGCTGGAAGATGTGCTGATACACCACTCAGAAACTTCCCCAAGTTTACAGGGGAGAGATAATATGAGGCTTCGAGAACACGACGACTTGCTACTTGAACTGATGGCAGCAAAAGTAGACCTCCACTTGACAAGGCTAAAGTATCTTGACACAGCAGTGCTGCCTTAAACCTCCCATTGGGCCTCCAGGAGAAGCGAAGACCGTGATCTTAAAGTACAATAAAGAGAACAACACGGCGTTCTCACCGTTTTCTAAGGTGAAGACCGACTTCATGTTCTATGTCTATAGAAATGGTACCTTGCCGTATCACCACCCCCAAAAGGAAAAATCAGGTTCTCGCAAACTTCTACGGTGAAGCGACGGTATCAACGAGGAAAACATAAGAATATGTCATAAAAAAAGAATGGCCTGGTGCTGTAGGGTGCCAGCAGAGCTCAGATATTACGGGACTTAAGAAAGTGGTGCCCATTTCACAAGAAATCCCATTAATTCGAAAGTTTCATGCGTTCGCCAACAACAGCTTCGACAAAAGAGAGGATTTTTAAAAAGCACAGAATTTGACTTCTTTGTTGCAAGTCGACAAGTCACAATTGAAAGAAATGTGACAATCTTTAGAAATGATGAATATGTGGCTCTATTAGGCAGCATTCAATGTTTTATTCCTCGCATACGTGCACGTGCGATCTCTCTAGAGCTGTGGAAGAGGAAGCGGGTGCTCAACAATATTCAGGAAACATCACCACCACATGCAATGCAGTATGCAAAACGGGCAATGAAAAAAATCGTGTGCAAATATTGGCATTGTAAAGGTAACTAACAAGACTTAGCAACACAAAACGGCATTTGGTCATTTTGGACGCTATAGCAGCCAGTCGCTGGTCAGATTTGTGCTCGTGAACGTCTGCCGTGTAGAGGGGTCTCAGACCAACTACACCTTGACAGCGTGCTCAAAAACTACCAATGTGACCGCAAGACAGGCGGAAGGGTTTTCAGTACAGGGCGTTACAAGAGAAAGCAGCCTTGAGCTTCCGCTTAAATGCAACGTTATTCCCGATAACGGGAATAAAGTACTATCTCCTCTACTATGTATGTTATGTGCTAGTTGGGTAATTATTTTGAAACCATATTTAAAGTGCGCAAAGAAGACAACGTGCTTGACACATAGAACAAGCAAGCACAAATTACAGTGTGTGCGTGTCCTGTGTGCGCTACGTGTTTTCATCGCGCAGTTTACACATTTATTTCACTCTTCTAGCTACCGAATATTACCAACATTTCAGTTCTATAGCAGCCTATATCCCTCCAGCAGATCCTAGAGCACAAATATGGCTCTTTGGTCGCTGCGTTATGCAGCGACCAAGGCGAGCGAGACACGAAACTGCCCACAGGATGCTTGATTCGCTCAGAAACACGACATCGGCGGAGTGACCACTAAGAACATTAGGAACATTTCTATCGACCGTGCCCGCAAGACAAGCACCAAGTGTTCTGAAGACTCATTTTCTGAGTAGCAGTCGACCGTCTATTCTTTCTGACTTCAGGGAATACTCTTATTTGCCCATCTTTGTTGTCTACCACCCGCAGAATTTGAAAAACTCAAAGTTGAGTTGGACTCCAGTGTGAAGTACCAGAAAGTTTCGTGGAAAATGCTTCTTTAATGGGCCCACACTTCGAGAGCCTTATCAGACTGTTAATATGCTTCAGAAAGGAGCAGGTCATGCTGATGATGGGCATGCAGCAAATATACTACTACTTCTTGGTCAGACAAGATTATCGACATCTCGTCAGGCTCTTGTGGTTAATGAACAATGGCATATTGGAAGATATTGCGGAATACAGAACGGAAGTACATGTCATTGGGAATGGCACATCTCTAGCCAAAGCCATGTAGGGACTCGGACGAACATTTTGAGAAAGTACACGTGTATTCAGAGAGAAGGTGGTGGAGTTTGTGGAGTACGATGTATATACCGAGGACGTACAGAATTCTGCTTAAATAGGAAAAGAGGCAATCGAACTTCTGCACACGTCACAGAAATTACTGTAAGCGGTCAACATACGGCTACACAAAAATATCGCAAGTAACGAGAATTCACTACAAGTTTTTCCCATTCATGAGCACGTTGCCGACCACCAGAATATTGACTTGACCAAGGTCACATTGCCTGAACAACGTAATTGATTGATTGATTTGATTGATATATGAAGTTTAACGTCCTAAAACCACCACGTGATTATGAGGGACGCCGTAGTGGAGGGCTCCAAAAATTTCGACCACCTTAAGGGTTCTTTAACGTGCAACCAAATCTGAGTACATGGGCCTACAACATTTCCGCATCCATCGGAAATGCAGCCGCTGCAGCCTGGATTCGAGCCCGCGAACTGCGGGTCAGCAGCCAAGTACCTTAGCCACTAGACCACCGCGGCGGGGCCCTGAGCAACGTAGCCTCAGATTACTGTGGAATGTGCGCAATGACTAGTTCTTTTTCCGCACTCCAACTGAAGACAACCACGCATACATCGTGTTGAACTTACAACTGTCAACGTCTTGTATGACACAATGGGACTCGTGCCTCTGGAGACTCCACAAGCTGAACACCTTGTACGCACAGATGCCGCCGATGTAGATGACTTGGACAAACCGTTATGACTTCACAGAGAGCAAGAATGACAAAACTTGTAAAGATAATTTGAAGTGCTGGAGATTGTTCAAAACAGAAGATTGTGTGCAGCGATATCAGTTAAAGAAGCTGAGAGCATGAATATTCATATTTTCTGGGATGCATCTACGCAACCTGTCAGTCTTGGCGTACGTCAACGTCACCTACAAGACAGGAAAATGCTACGTCAGGTTCTTTATGGGAAAAGTAATGTTTTTGCCCCTAGTTAGGCCTGCCAATCTGAGATTAAAGTGTGTGGAGTGGTAGTCACAGTCAAACCAGCTGAACTCATTCAGCAGAAACTTAATCTGCAACCACAAATGCTGAAGTTCTACATGTACAGCAACGTCGTATTAGGGTAAATATGGTATCGATTCGGAGATTATATGTGTATATGCAATGGGGGTACATCGAACTCGCCGCACAATGACTCCACAGAGTGTAATTACATTAACACTAATCAAAACTTTGCATACATTGGCATAAGAACGGTCTCAGCAACCAAACTTGGACACATTGTGGTTCATTGGTCCTGGCTTTATTCGAAAAGGCGAAGAAACTGTGTTGCAGACATCTAATTTCCGCTGGCTGTCTCCAGGCGAAAATGAATCTGTACGCTCAGAAGTTAACACTTTGACAACATCAAATGTATCTAAAAAAGGGAATCGGAGCTGAATGAATCAGCAGATTTTTGATCTGAGGTACACTCGTCTACGCCTTAGTGTTTTTTTGAAAATGATGCATTGTGATAAGCGTGACGATGAATGAGTGAAGGGGGTCGAAGATCTTCCCAATCTTTCTACAGCTAGAAAGACTGTGTGGAGCACCGTTGAGCAAGATTCTTTTTTGAATAGATAAGCACCCTTGAAGACAAAAGACCTCTATACTATTTTAAGCCCACTTTGGAAGCTAAATTTCTTAACGAGAAATGCCCTCTACGCATCGGTGGCAGCCGGTTGTGCGAAAATAATTAAGCGAAACATGACAAGCACCCAATTATCCTTCCAGCCCTGCACCACATTACCACGCATCTCATACGTCGCTACCACAAACAAGTACATCAGGAAAGGCATTTCATGGGAGGGAAGTGACATCAGCCGAGTTATGGAATATCGCTGGCAAGGGGTGCATCACATTTGTCATAGGCGAATGCATTTGTGCAAGAAACTCAGGTGACCACACGAAGAGAACATGACTGATCTCACCGCCGATCACCCATTCCCTAATGTTCCAGCCAATGTTTTTGGTCCATGTATAATTTCTGATCACCGAACGAGAGCTGGAGGGTCTAACAACAAGCTTTGGGCTGTGTTATCACTATGTCTGAAAATTCGCGCAATGCACATCGTAGTCATAGGAGGCTTCGACACGTCCAGTGTCATAAAAGCAGGGCGGCGTTTTCTAGTGAAACAAGCGAATATAAAAAATTTGCTCCAACCGCAGCAAAAACTTTGTGGGTGCTTACAGGAAGCTAAGATTTAAGCCACGAACCATGCATCGTTCACTGCTGGGGTATTTCTGATGTGGAATGCGCTGTACGTGGTCTTCAGCCACTCACATAGCTCCAACATTGGTGGAGTGTGAGAGCGAATAATCGGGATTGCACGTCAGATCCTCGACTCAATGCTGCTGCGATCTTACCATCATTGACTGACCCACGAAACAATGACTACTTTCATGGACGAAGTGCACGCAATTACAAATGCTAGATCCCCAACTCTCGTGTCGTCTGATCCGGAATGCCCATAATTTTATCTCCGGCGGCAATCCTGATGCAAAAGTTTGAATGCACGACATCAGGCTTGTATGACGCTGCATTTGAGGTCCTTTACAAAAACAAATGGCACAAATTTCAAGCTAATTTTGGAAAAATGCGAACTAGTTTTGGAAAAATGCCACACTGCCTATTTGACCTAACTTCAACAACGTATAAAGTGGCAAATCAGTTCACCAAACCTCAAGACAAGAGGCTTGGTGTTGCTGAAAGACAAGCCAATCATTTGTTTTGAGGGGCCAGTTGACTTAAACGTGCAGAGCTTACCTATTGCAGATGGTAACCACAGGAAGGCTGGAGTGAAGACGGCCATAGACGGGTCTGTTAAGACATTCGTTCATCCTATATCAAGCAGGTATCTAACGATACCATGGATCTATGGTGGCGCCCACAAACGCGAAGCATCAGATCAGAAGTGTGCTGCTCATTCAATACCCGGTGAATCGGAACAAAAGTGCACCCTTCACTGTCATCTGGCTGAACGTGGTCATTCTCTGAACAATGGGCAGTTGAGTCACCAGGATGTGCAGGGTCTTCAGTTGAGCGGAGTTGAGTGCACCTTCTGGTCACACACCACTGCCTTTTACGGCTAAGATTATGTAACCGAACTATATAACCATAATATGTAACGGAAAAAGTAGAGTAACCCGATTAGGTTATCTGTTTTTAATTGAATTAGAAGTTTGATTGTATGTTCTGTCGTTATCTGTCAGAATAGAGGATGTGCTTAAACTTCGTCGAGCACTGCCTTCCAGACCTAACACCCTCGCTGTCGAATGAGGTTCCAAATCCAGACTAAACCACCCGGTTCGCATGCCAAAGCAATGCGCAGGGCTTTATATCAGGCTCACGGGTTCTGTGGATCCTATGCAATGGACTCAAAGACTCAAAACGTTAAACAATTTTTTTTCAAAAAAGCACGACACAAAAAATGTACAGATATGCAAAACAAATAGCTGCATAATAACCTATAATTGACACAAACCCGGTTGGTAAATGAACCGTACTAATTGAAGTCTCTAATCTCTAGGCTTAGTTCAAGTGGTGCTCTGGTTGACCTACTAGAAGCAGCTGTTCGGTTCATTGCCAAAGTCTATCCAGTCGGGCATCGTTTTTGTGTCCCCATGGCGCTAACAATCTTCATGCCGACTCCGCAGCTCGATGCATCGTCATCCCCTTTAAGGACAAGCAACGACCCCTCTTCTCACCCCCCCCCTCCGCTTGTGGGGCGTTTCACCGATGACGCGACACTCCGGCGATTACCTTGGGTGACTCGCTTCCGAACAGGGCTCTGTACCGGGCGCTTTTACTCGCTGGCCGAGGTTGCTGCGTCTTCAAGGAGCCTCCTTTCGACCACCGTTGTTCCATTCAATCACGAGAGAAGGCTCCTCCAAAATGCAGTAACTGTGGTTAATGAGTACAATTATCACCTAAATAAATCTAAGCGCATAGGCCTCCAGCACGCCGCCGCCGTACTCTGGATCCCATCATGACGCCTTCTGGTCAGCCGTCAAGCACCGTAATCACAATGCCCCCGCCATAGGTGTATGAGAAAGCGACGGGGGGGGGGGATAGATTGTTGGCATCGTTGATGCAAAACGCTTCGCAGTAATAGCCTGTGATTTCAGCCTTGTGATATGCTTATGTTCACGAGCCTATTACAAATTCTCTTACACATTGTAACACGTGCTTGGTAGTTCTTTCTCGATACACGCCAAAAATATAGCGCTGTGAAAAACAATTGTTACAGAAGGACATTCCAGTATTTACTGAAGCAAGGAGGAGGTAGAAATGTACGCCTTACCCGAAAGGACTTACCTGATTGAAGCTTGAGATAAAATCTTGAAGCTTCTGCATTTTCGCGTCATCATCAACTCGCATCAGTAGTATCGCACTTTTTAGATCAAGTTTTCCCATGTCTAGTACCATGTGGGGGTACATGTCTTCAATAGGAGCACCCAGCTGAAATCGAGAAAAAAAAGGGATCGTTGATATCTCGCAAAAATGACATCCACAATAGCATACCACAGCTATTCGAACTGCGCTCATTCAAAGCACCACCATTTAGGGAGCGAGACAACGTGTGTGCTGCTCAGTAATAGGGTAACCTACGGCAGTGCTCACGCATATTTCCCACGGCGCTTCAGGAACGCGATACGCCAAAGCGGCAAGGCGTTGCGCTGCTGGCGTGTGTCTAGCATTCTCGAAAGCTGAAACGGCCGAATCGCTCCCTGTCAGCGCTCGCTAGGGTGGTGATGCAGTCCTTCATCGATACGAGGCTGTGACACCTACCTCCCCTATGACGCATAGTTATTATGAATGGAAGAAAGTGTGACGAATATAAGGCCCATTTTTATAGACTCATCAATATGCATAGGTAATGTGGAAGTTAAGACGACCGGCTCTTACCACCACAAACCGAAAGGTTCTGGGTGTGACTCTGGTTATCGAAATGAACTAAACATTTTTCCCGATTTTTCGTTGTCATCTACTCATCATCAGCATCAGCCTAACTATGCTCACTGCAGGACAAAGGCCTCTCCGATGATCCGCCAGCCAACTCGATCCTGTGCTTGCTGCGCCCACTTTATGCCCACAAAAGTCCTAATGTCGTCTGCCCACCTAACCTTCCATCCCCCGCTCACCCGCCTGCCTTCTCCGGAAATCCATTCAGTTACTGTTAATGACGAGCAGTTATCCTGCCTACGCGCTACGTGCCCGGCCCACGTTCATTTCTTCTTGTTTTCATCTATGATATACTTTGTTCACTGACCCACTCAGCTTTCTTCTTGTCTCTTATGATTACACCTATCATTTTCTTTTCTATCGCCCGCTGCGTCGTCCTTATATTCAACCAAACTTCTTTGTAAGCCTTCAGGCTTATGCTTCATAGGTAAGTACCACCAGGACGCAGCTGCTATGTGCCTTCTTGAGAGTCAGGGGCAATCTACAAGTCATTACTTGAGACTGATGTCGAAGCGCTGGTCTCTTATGAGCTTGCTGTAAATTACTTTAGTTTTTCGCAGAATAATTTTAGCACCTACTTTTCTGGGCTTCCTGTCCGTAATAATGAATTGCTGTTCGTCCCCTGAGTTACTCAGAAATGCAATATCATCGGCGAATCGCAGGTTACTGAGGTACTCTTCATTAACTCCTATCCCTAACTATTCCCAAAATAGGCTTCTGAAAACGTATTATAGGCACGCAGTAAATACCATTGTAGAGGTCGTATTTTCTTCTATTACCCCCTCTTTGTTAGCCTTTTGTCACTTTCTTTATGGAGCCTTTGGTGGCAGTTGATCCTCTCTAAATCTTTTCTAAGACGTTAATATATGTTCCCTGAACACCCTGATTCCACAGTTTAGGCATCACTGCTGATATCTCTATTGAATCAAATGCCTCCTCGTAATCTATGAAGGCTACGTATAGTGCTTGGGTTTACTCCGAGAACATCTTTATCACCTGATTGACACTACGAATCTGGTCGAATGTTGAACAGCCTGATCGAAATCCTGCTTGTTTTTTATGATTGAATGAGCTTTAATGTGGTCCTAATTGTGTTCGCAATTACCTTTTTCACTATCTTGTATATGACAGAGAGCAAGCTCATCGGCAAGTAATTGTTCAAGACCTTGTCAACCCTTTTCTTATGAGTTAAGCTGTTAGCATTCTTTCAATATTCTGGTACCCTGCCCATCAGGAGACACTTTGTGAACAGGGTGGCTAGTTTTTCCAACATGATATGTGCTCCGTGTTTCAGCAGACCTGATGTTACCTGATCCTCACCAGCAGTGAAGGTTCTTTGAATTCCCTGCAAGGCTTTTCTGATTTCTTCTGTCATTACAGGTGGGATGTTATCTGGGTTACTGCTAATCATCACAATATTGTCGTGGTTGTCGTGCCTACTGCACCGATCTCTGTAAAACTTATCCGCTATTTCCACTATGCTATCTATATTGGTGATTAGTTTGCCTTCTTTGTCCCTTGGTGCATCCTTTTGTTTTCGCCTGTCCCAAGTTTTTTCTTCACCGCTTTCACACTTCCTCCGTTCTTTAGAGCGTGTTCAATTCTTTTCATGCTGTATCTTTTTACATCGCATACCTTTCGCTAATTAATCAACTTCGAAAATCCTGCTAGTTCTATTTTGCCTCTTCGTTCATGGCTTTCATGTTTCGACGTTTCTTTAAAAATTTCTTCGTCTTCTGGGAGAGCTTGTTAGTGTCCTTTATTACTACCGTTCCTCCAACTTCCAGTGCACACTGCGTAATGATATTCGTGAGATTATCATTCATTGAGTAAACGCTAAGGCTGGTTTGCTCGATAAGGGCAGAGTACTTGTCCTGAAGCCAGACTCCGAACTCTTGTACTTTCCCTCTCAGTAGAAGCTCATTGATTGTTTTCTTTCCCATCAGAATCTGTCGTTCTTTCTTCAAGTCAAGGCAAGTTGAGACAACTGCATCGTATTTTGCCAATCACTTCCACATCCTGCACGATCCCTGGGTGTGCACGCAGTATCTATTTCATTCTTACATTCGTCGTCAGGGCACCTACATGTCTACTTACCGTTCATTCGTTTTCGATAGAAGGTATTCAAGATCACCAAACCATTGAGTTTTGCGAATTTAACTAGTAACTCCCCTCGGGCATTTTGTAGTACCGGTGCCATAAACCCCTAGTTTTGGTCTCCATCCTGCTTCTTCCCTACCTTGTCATTGAAGTTGCCCATCAGTATATTTTACTGTGTTTTTACCTTATCCATAGCCGATTTCATGTCACCATAGAATAATGCATCATCATTGCTGGATGTGTACGCGTAGGTCTCAACCACCTTCATCTTGTATCTCTGATGGCGTTCGATTATTATACCTATTACCCTTTCAATATTAATGTAGTATTTCTCTATGTTAACCACTTTATATGTTTCCGTGGATAAGGAACCAACCTCAGTTCTTTTTTGTCAGTCAAGCCACAATAGCAAATAACTTGCCCGTTTTGTAGCACTGTATATGGCCTCGTCTGTCCTCCTAACATCACTCAGCCCTCTTACATATCATTCAACACTCTCTAGCTCTTAAACAGCACAGCGAGACTTGCCTCATTAAATAAGGTTCCAGCATTAGGCATTGACAATGTCACGTTTCAAAGGCGCCCTATCCAGACCCAGAGACTCTTAGCACCTACTGCTGCGTGCTGATCGGACCACCGCCACGGCTAATTGCTTCCAGCCGCTAAGGATTGAAGGCCGAGGGGTAATAGGCGTATACATATGGGAGGTAGTGGCTAAACACTACACAAGAGTGACCACTTCTTCTTTGGAGAAGGAGTGTGTTACCGACGGTCGTAACATCTGAGGCCACATCGCAGGCCTCTTGACGCAATTCCTTCATCCTGAGAAACACCGGCGGTGAGCCGCGCGCGGCTCGCCGCCGGTATGCGCCTGATTCGATTCGCTGCGCAGACTGTCAGTGGTGTCACGTACCGGAGCCGGCACCTCCCTCGATCTCGGCCGCGGCCGCGTGCGACTCATCGCCGCCGGTGTGCGCTTTCCAAAGGAGTGCCGTCATAGCCTTGGCAGACAACTGGACGCCGACGCGCACGCCATCGAGCGCAGTCGTCATCTGACACTGCACTGGAGCCGCTTGATAGCGCCTCTGACTGGCGTTTGCCACTGTGGTACAGCCATGGAGAAGGAGAGTGCAAATGCTGCTCGACGGTGCAGTAGAGCGGAGAAGCTCAACTCATCGGATCCCGAAGTAGTTTCCCGGCAAAATAAATATACATGTGCCACATATTACGAGTACCGTGTGTGTGTCATTGGAACAGCTGTAAGCATATATCTGGAAAGCTAAGAATAATCAGCTGAACCAATGCTAACGCTACGTATATGCTGGCATAGCTGAGCTAAGCCACTGCCATTTTTTTATAATCCGGTGGGGAATTTCCTGGCACCAGGATTTGAACCACATACATTTTGCACGTGAGGCTCATACTCTAACCACTGCGACATTACTGCATCTACTCATGTGCGTTTAACCGGTGTCGCAACAGTATGAGAATAACGTCAGTGAAGTCTTAGTGTACCCTGGCATGAAACGCTGTCGTCGTTAACTAACAGAAAAGTCATTACAGGAAACGCAAGGCCGCTTCAATCACCATAATCATAATCAGGCTCACTATGCCCTCTGCTGCTGCTGCTGCTGCTATGTTATACACGCAAACGTCTTAACTCATCTTCCCACCTAACTTGAGGTCTTCGGCTCACGCGACTATATATTGACCAATAAAAGGAATGCACGCAACTCGCGACGAGATGGCCGCCTGTTTCAGCGGGTTCGTTCAGTGTTACCACGAAGAGAGCAAGATCAACCGTTCCCACATATGCAGAAAAGCGCTCGGCAGGGTGCGCATTTACGTGCGTAGCACTTATCGGCCCCGGCACGTTTTCGATTCTCTGCTTCGCTTCGCATGTAAGCAATAAAAGCTTACCACAAGGTTGACAATGCTCTATATTTCGATGCTCGAAATATCTATGACAATATGTTACAAGTTTCTCTACACAGCAACGCAGTACGCGCTGTAGTGGCATGGACGTAACCAAAGCTTACGGCAATTTGACCATAAAGTTAATATATCCAATCACGTCAAGGTGGGACTTCCATCAGGGGTAGTAGGATTTAGTTTCTCTTTTCTTCACAACCGCACATTTGCGATATGAGTAGATAGAAAGAAAGCGTCAAGGTAGCTTCATGTTCAAAAGAGGTGTCCTGCAGTACGCACAGTAGTAGCAACGGAAGTAACCAAAGCTTGTGGCAATATATACCGTGTAGTTCATTCAGCCTCGCCTTATTAGGGTGGAGGAAGTTGTGCTTACGAGGCTGCGGGCAGGGGTGGCCCTTACGCCGGCTGTTATTATTGTGATAGCAATTATATGGACACTGTCGGTTGTATTTCACCACCGGCGTCGGCGTTGGCGTCATGCGCTCTATATGCATATGCATCTATATATACGAAGAAAAATCCTGAGAAAAGACTGCGGACCGCGGAATCGAACGTGGGACCTCCGCGTCATGAATGCGAGGCATTAACCGCTGAGCCACCGTAGGGTTTTTTTTTTCTTTATTGCCTTCTTGACTACAGGTCAAGCTAATATTACAATCACTATCACACGTGTTTCATGCGTGATAACGTGTCAAACAAAGATATTACATCTTCAACACGGTCGGTAGTCTTATACACATCTCACACTTTTATAACAGCTTCCACCAAACACTCATTAACGCATAGAACTCTCACATCACAGTGTCTGTACGATACCATACTACGCCAAACCGAATGAAGACCAAGTAAAAATATAACATCCAAATTTCGCACAGAACTATCACAAGGTGAAAAACTAATCTCATATGAAGTAAGATGTAAATCTTTTTTTAAAGTCCTCTGTAAAATGTCCCAAAAAATAGTGTTCTTACAATCAATAAACACATGTTCAATGGTCTCAGGTTTGTTACACAGGAGACAGCTTCTTCCCCATGGTACATACATCCCTCTCTCTTCAAGCCACGTTTTTACTGGCAAGGTTCCCGTATGAAGTTTTAAAAAGAAGGTTTTCACATTGGGTGGTATACACATGTTTTTCACTCGCTTTAGTACGTCATGACCATATGATTTTTCATACCTTGAACGGTACAGGGACACAGGAAAAACATTTTGTATTAGGTCTTTCATAAGGCGCTTTCTTTTCACATTAGTGAGGTAATCTATCGAAAGCCTTGCCCTTAAGAAACGATATGAGAACACAAATTCGCGCAAGAACGATGACAAGGTGTGTCGTTCTCGCCTGTCTGAAGACACAAAGAAGTCAGGCATGTGGTGTAACAGCGTTGTTTGAAATAAAGAACGTGAAACAGAGTCTCTCTGGTCTCTAACGAGCAGAAAACGTGATATTACTTAATTAAGAAACAGATGGCTTAGAGACAGCCCTCCTTGCTTAACTCGCCGAAACAAGTTCGTTCTAGATGTTCTCTCCCACGTAGAGCTCCAGATGAACGTGGCGAATATCCTGTGGACTTTGTGAATGCTTTTACGCTTACAACTAAGTGCTTGCAAAAGGTACATGATTTTAGCAGCCAGAAACACGTTGCATACAGCTGACCGAGAGAAAATTTATAAGCCACAACCTTCGGCGGTCGCGCACAGTTCTTCAGCCTTCCAAGTCAAAATGCTTCACTGTCTTGATACCTGTCCAATGGTACCCCGAGGTAACGACTAGGCGTCGTGAGCCACTGAATATTTCCAAAGGAACTGGGCGTAAGGTCCCAATTACCATGCTATAAACCAATCTCTTTTCTCTTTGTTCATTAAACTTCCACTCGAGTCACAAAACCTTTGAGTGATTTTTAATAACAAAGTGACACTCTCTCTATCAACTGCAAAAAAGGCAATATCGTCGGCGTATGCCAAAACACATACTTCACATGACTGCAACCTGAAACCATCAATCCCTGCATGGTGAATCACTCTCTGACACAATGGTTCCAAAAATAGAGCGAAGAGCAAAGGACTTAATGGACACCCCTGGCGCACGGAGGAAAGTACTTTTATGCGCTGTGAGAGTTCTCCAGTTACAATTAAATTTGTGGTTGAACTTTTGTATGCCAATCTAATACCTTTACATATGATCGCACCAAGACCAACGTATTCAGCTAGCATGAAGAGTATATTGTGTGAAACCAAGTCGAAAGCCTTCATTAGATCAATTTGCAACATAGCTGCTTTTAGTAGCGCAGCGTCACAATACTCCAAAACGCTCCTGGCAACATGAATATTCGTGAATATGCTCCTACGCTTGATGTCGCAAGTCTGATGTGACCCGACCAACTTGTATATATCTCCTTGCGCCCTCCTAGCCAGAACTTCTATAAACACCTTATAATGTAGGTTTGTTAGCGTGATTGGCCTGTATCCTGTCACTTTGCGTAAAACATGTTGCTCTTTCCCTTTAGGAATCAGCACGGTGTGTGCCCGATTAAACGATGGAGGCAGAGTTCCGCAATCTAAAGACTCTGAAAAAACCTCATGCAATGCGGCGGCTATATCCTCCTTGAACTCATTGTAAAAGGCGGCATTAATGCCATCTGGACCAGGTAATTTGCCCATGCCAAGATCATCGATAGCCTTCTCATATTCCCCTATACTAATAGGCATTTCCAATAAATTTGTGTCCTCAGCATTAAGTGTCGGCATTTCTATCAAGAACTCATCTACAAAACCCGGCTCCTTTGGTTCGCGATAAGCAAACAAGTCCTGATACTAGTTTTCAAAAGCTTTCATATTATCTTTATGTTCTTTCAATATTTTACCATTCAATTCTGTCTCTAGTATGTCGTGAGCTCGCGCATATGCCTTTTCATCTGACAAGGCTCGCTTTGTCGGGGCTTCACCCACGAGGTATCTCTCAGCTCTTGCTCGTATAATTGCGCCTTTATATTTATCTTCTTCAAAAGATTCAATTTTGTTTTTGACAACCTGCAGTTGATGTGTGAATAAGCCTGGGTTTTCCGCTTAAAAATTCACCAAATCAATTAGCTCTGCCCGTAGCTCACGTTCCTGTTTTCGAGCTTGATACTGCATGTAGCAACCACACTCTATTGTGTTCTATCTTTTGCTTAAATAATTCCCATCTTTCCGTGGCACTCCTTCCTGCGTTTTTGAAAAAAATTCTCGATTTCCTACTTTGTCTTATCTACGAATCCTTCGTGCGTAATTATCTTAGTATTCAGTTTCCATGTTTCCCATACAACCTTCTTTTTGCACTTTCTACCTATCTCAAACGAAACTAAGCATTGATCACTGAAGGAAACAGCCTAAACGTCATAGTTCTGACATAAAGGTACTATCTCAGAACAAACATATGCTCGATCTAGTCGTGCGTGACTCGAACCTGGAAAATGTGTGAAGTGTTGGCGACTGCCCCCCATCGCGAACAGAGCTACGTCATGTAAAAAGAACTTATTAAGGCTGTCTCTAAGCAAACCAACGCTTTCATCACCTAATTTAGCAGTATACGTGCAATCTTCTTGGGTCAAAACACAATTGAAGTCACCCAACAGAATCACACATTTCTGACATTCAAAGTACGCATGCATTTCCCGAAAAAAACAAACATCTGTCTCTCAAATTTGTAGGTGCGTATACACAGATAACTCTAAATTTAGTGTTCCCGTAACAAAAGTCACACAAAACAAAACGCCCATGTAGGCAACTCTTGAGCTCTTCCACTACAATACCAAGAGAGTTCTTGACAAAAGTTATACATCCGGCTGATGCTCCCACTGCATAGCTCACACACGCATTGTACCGCAATAAAAATTCTGCTACCAAGCTATCAGTCGCGTCCTCAGTACTAACTTTAGTCTCCTGGACCGCGAGCAAGTCAAGGTCTTTTTCTTGCATCAAGCGTTTCAACTGGTACTGTTTGCAACGCCTTCCTAGACCACGTACATTCAGCGTACCAATGCGTAAAGGCGCAGTCATGCCAGCCATGTTGATGACAAAGATGAAAACTACAATGCTGCACTTACCGTGTCTCGTATACCATCCAGTGCGAAAACCGGGATCTTACACGTCTCAATCCTGTCCCCGAACCGGCGACAATGACGCCGACCGGGTTTCGAGGGCATATTTTTTACTCTTAGCGCCCGTGACGCAATGCCACAGACGCTCCGGGCGTTTCAGGCTGCGTTCCGTGCTCCCCACTCGGTAACGCTTGCCGCGTCCCGTGGTCGCTTCCGGAGACTTTGTGCTGGCTTCTGGCGTAGCGATCTCGCCACTGGTACCCATGTCTTCCTCCATCAATTATTGAATGTCCTGCTGGCCGCCTGTTGCGGCCAACTCCTCGGATTCTTTCGTTGAGTCTTTGCCGTCTTGCATTGACGCGTCGGCTGTTTCTTCTGCAGTTGCCTGAACCGTGGCGTCTGGTCCCACGGCGTTGCTGCCAGGGGCCAACTTCTCAGCCTCTTCGGCGTCCAATAGATTATCTTGGGCGTCGTCTGTTGGCAGCACGGTCTTCGTAACTCTGGCATAACTCCTGACGCAATCTTGACTTTCATGTCCAAACGCTCGGCATACACCACAGCGGGGAGTCTGGCAGTCTCGTCGTATATGTCCTTGCATGTGACACCTTAGGCAAAGTGGTGCCCGACCCGGAGCCACAAGAAGGACGGTGCCCCCTCCAATCTTAAAAAGGTGCGGCAAGTCTTCTAGCACCACGCCTTCCTTCAGTTTCAGTCGCACCACCCTCGTCATCGATATCACGTGTTCAAAGCCAGCAACGGTCCAGTTGTCCTTGGAAACCTTCAGAACTTCACCAAACTCACCTAACGCTTGTCGAATGCTCTCATTCGAGACCGCAAAGTCAACCCAGTGGATGTTCACGGTTACATCATGTTGGATAGGATCGATGATAGCACAGAAGCCACCCTTGACTCGGAGTCCACCTCTTTTGAGTAATGCATCTTTGTCATCCTTGCTTCGCATCTTCACCAGCCAGATGTGATTCATCTGGAAGGCTGGAAAGTCATCTGGAAAGTCTTCCAACCAGTATGGTCGTTTTTCCGAATCCCCGTGCAGAAACACACACTCTTCCATACTGTCACCCGACGGCAATGTAGACAACAAAAACCGGTAATCCGATGGTGCAGAAGGGGACCTAACACCGCGGCCAGCAGCGGCCACCGAAGCACCTCGCATGGAGCGAGCCATCACACGTCCGTCTCCCACCGAAGCCGAAAGTGGAGTGCTGAGCCACCGTAGGGTACCTCCTTCAAAGTTCAAACGGAAAGCTATTCATATCTGCCACTTACCACTATTAGCGGGCATCTCGGGAGTAACTGTAGTATGTTCAGTATTATCAGCAAAGTGGCGCAATGAGCGCGTGGCGGCTCTCATTTCCCACGCGTACTTTGGCCCGCGGAGAGGAGGGGAGCGGACCATCTCCCACGCGCCCTTATCTCTCCTGGGGTGTATCATACATTTTGACTGGTGTTAAGCTTGCACTGGAGCAATTCTGTTGTAGTTACGGGGTGCACAAAGGTCATTGTGATTGTTGCACATCTTCCGTTTGCGAAAAGGGTGCACGTTTCAGACACAGTGAAGTAACAACTGAGACGCTTATTCGCGTTCATCTATACCTGTGAGTACGTTTCGTGCGTCACTTTTGCGTGAGAAACGCTGGGCACGTTTCGATCTGCTTGCAATTTCACGCGTGACCTTCCGATTTGTTGCTATCGCGTTCATTGCTTCGTGTTTGCGGCAAATCTGCAGCTTTTACCATCAATAAACAGATAGAATTTACCAGTTATTGATATAGACCATGAAGTCAATATATTCAACTTCACCTTCTTTGGACAGAGGAAGTGGTGCTTAGGAGGCTTCTGGCAGAGCCACAATCATATCATTAAGGAACAGGTCAAATTTACCAGTTGGCGATACGTGTCCGTATTGCACCTCTCCAATGCTGCGAGCAGATGCATACCGCCATATATGGATATGTCGAGAGTTACAGCCGGAACGCTCCCATCACCTCCTTCAAACCAGCCTTTGCTACAGTGACACAACCAGTTACAAACGCAGAATACAAGATAACGCATTCCCCAAGCCACTACTTTTCTGCATACACAGCACCAGCCTGGCGGTGCCAATTTATTACACATGCACTAAAAAAATATTATGCCTTAAAGCCAAGTCAACGTAGCAATAACACAATGTAAGAAGAAAGTTTCTATACTGGGTGATGAAATGACGACACGCCCAACAGGCGTAACTACAGTAATATTAACGCTGCTTGGTAAAACTGCGGGAAAGAGATACACGTTGTCAAAAGACACCTTAAGCACCACAGTCATTCTGCGGAAAATTTTTCGGCTGGACATCGAGTTAGCAGTTAGGATTAGGTAAATTTGCCCAATTGCCGGTACGACTCGGATGCACACTCAGCCAGAGGTTGAGGTTGAGACGCCTTACATTAGCGGGAAGGTTACTGCTCAGTGTGTGACAGCCCGCCCTCGCCCCCCCCCCCATTTTTTCGGACTATTCATGGGAAACATCGAGACTACGGGGACCCAACGATACCACACGTTTTGTGAAAGACCAGACGATGGAGCCCTCGTTGACTCAGGAACCTCGAAGTGAAAATAGAGCCCAGGAAAATCCCGTAAAGTATGTCACCCGAGCTCAAGCTGAAGCCTATGTGTCAGAGAAAGGCAATCACGAGGCCATCGCTTAAGACAAAAACCATGTCTCGCAGGCGAGGCTGGAGGAAAATGGCCACCATCAACAAAAAGGAAATGGTGATGTTGGTCGGCCAGGCTCTATGCAGCGTCGTGCACGAGCTGGCGAAGAACGTGCAAATGGCCGGTCAATCACGAAGGCATCTTGCCGGTGTCGAATCTGTTAACGGCGGCAAACGCTTCCGCGACACCTTCCTCTCAGATTGCTCGCGGGAAGAAACGGAGAAACAAGCAGACATCGAGAAAATGTCACAAGAATGAGTGCGAGCGTGAATTGAAGCCCACAGAAGTGTCGAGGTTGAATTTGAATGCTTTGGCCAAGTTTAGTTGAAATAGTTTGTTATTGTTATCAAGTGCCACACATGTATGGCGACAGGGCTCGAGTGTCTGTTTCCATGACAAGATCGTATAAGTGTTGTAGATACAGCTCGAGCATTGTACGATCACATTGTTTTGTAGGAAATGTGCGATGGAGTGTTCTATTCATGCATCTGTGTTTATTTACTATGTATCGTGAAACTAAATGGCAATGTGAAGTGCACTGATAGTTTTCATATGAACGTGACGTGCCGTGAGTGATGGATTGAGTTATGGATTCTGTATGTAGGGATTTCGTAGTGTGCACTCATTTATTTTGCTAGAATACTATGGGATAATATCCTTAAAGTGTGACGAAGGAGCGCTCAGAGAGTGCGCGCCTCCAATTTCTAACCGCTGCGAGAAATATAGGCGCCGGTTCATCTCGTAGCACGCGCAACAGAAAAGACAAGCATCGAAATTGGCAGACCCCACGTACAGTGTAATAGATTATATGCGAAGCACGAATGATAAATCTTGATATGCCACTTTAAAATCAGCACAACGTTAAGAGGTGTAGGTAAATGACTCCGTACATGACTGACATATCAAGATTATCATGTCTGGATGTGTCGTTTACCTTCGTCATCTATTAACGTCACGTGATACCTAATTTGGCATATGTGGAGCCAGCGAAGCGGCCACAAGCATGCTATGAGCGCGGTATGTTGTCATGTTCTTTGATTGCACGCGTTTCAAGGTTATCATGTTTGCACCAGTCTTATACTTCGTCATCCATTGACGTCACATAACATCAACTTCAGTATATGTGAAGCTAGCAAAACGGCCGCGAGCGCATCATGAAGGTCTCAACATACTTCATCGTAGGGTTTACGCACGTGCACGCTAGGTGCAGCGGCGTTACGTTAGCAAAACGTGAGCACTCTATAGTCTGACGCCAGGCGCGACCAGCGTGTGTCAGCACGGCCATATGGCAACCGGCGCGAAATGCGATTTGCTGCATTTCGCACTGATGCGTTACCCAGACAATACTGAGTCTCCCTCTTTTCATGGCGGATGGACGCCAGTCGCTCTGAAACGCACTTGCGTCAACGCAACGCAGTGTGGCGCGTGCCTGCGAGCATATGGCAGGACCGGCGCCTGGCGTGGAAACGCCAGCGTGACACAACGAAATGACATGTAGTGATTTTCGTGACAACGACATGTAGTGATTTTCGTGAAATGACATGTAGTGATTTTCTTACAATACACGCATCTCATGATCATCATGGTTGCACCAGTATCATACCTTCGTCATCCATTGGCGTCACGTATTACCAAATTTGGCATATGTGAAGCTAGTGAAACGGCCCCCAGCGCATCATCAATGTGGCATGAAGGCATGTTTTTACATGACACGCATGTCGTGATTATCATGTTTGGAAGTATCATTTACCTATGCCGTCCGTTCGCGTCGCGGAATAACGAGTTTGGTACATGTGAATCTTGCGAAACGGCCGTGAGCGCGTCCTGAGCGTAGCATGTAGCCGTGTTGTTACATGACACGCATCTCATGTTTATCATGCTTGCACCAGTATCATACCTTCGTCATCCATTCATACGCCGTAATACCCGATTTGTTATAAAAAAAGCTGGCGAAATGGCCACCAGCGCATCATGAGCATGGCATGTACTGATGTTGTTAAATGAAACAGATCTCATAATTATCATGTTTGCACTAGTCACATCTTCGTCATCCATTCATGCACTGTATTGCCGAATTGGGTATATATAACGCTAGCGAAACGGCCGTGAGCGCATCATGAGTGTGGCATGCAGTCATGTTGTAAATGACACGCATGTTATGATTTGTATGTTAGGGTCTGTCGCTTGTATTCGCCATGCAATCATGCCATACCATACCAGCTTTGCAACATGCCATGTGAACGAAATCACTGCAAGAGCTACAGGAGCATGTGTAATTCGTGACATCAATGACACACACATCTTGATTTTCATGTTATGACTTGTCAAATATGTTATTCACACAGTCATGTTATACCATGCCAAGTTGGGTATTGATACCATTATCAAAATGGCCAGGAGAGCTAGAAGTCGTAGGCAGCAAGATAGATAGATAGATAGATAGATAGATAGATAGATAGATAGATAGATAGATAGATAGATAGATAGATAGATAGATAGATAGATAGATAGATAGATAGATAGATAGATAGATAGATAGATAGATAGATAGATAGATAGATAGATAGATAGATAGATAGATAGATAGATAGATAGATAGATAGATAGATAGATAGATAGATAGATAGATAGATAGATAGATAGATAGATAGATAGATAGATAGATAGATAGTAGATAGATAGATAGATAGATAGATAGATAGATAGATAGATAGATAGATAGATAGATAGATAGATAGATAGATAGATAGATAGATAGATAGATAGATAGATAGATAGATAGATAGTAGATAGATAGATAGAGTAGATAGATAGATAGATAGATAGATCCGCTCAAAGTCGCCGAAGTTCGCTAACAAATGCTTCGCATTTAAAATGTTCGCCGTGCGTGCACCCCCCTCTACCCCTCGAAAACAGCCGCCGCCCACCCACAACAGTCTTGTATCAAACGCCGAGTGAGTTCTAGAACAATTCCTGAAGGGAAAGAACGCTGTGCCGAGTTGCGCCACGGGGCGCGGAAACGGCAAGATCTCGCCCCTTCCCCAGCTGTGGTTGTGCTAACGTGCGAAGGCCTGTCTGGCAGGGGCAGTGCACGAGTGGGCGATGTTTATGTTCATCACTAAAAGGGTTCACCGTTCCAAAACCACCATTCAACATGAGAGACGCCGTAGTAAAGGTGTCTGGGAATTTCAACCACCCGGCGATGGCGATGTTGGCGAAGAAGCCTTGTTCCTGATGTGCGGTAAATTGATCTGGAAGAATCCATTGACGACGTTATGGAAGTTTTGAGGAGCGTTTACTCGAAACCTCCCACGCAGCGGGATGACAACTGTCGCTGAACACCACATGAGCGTTTCCCGGAAGAGAAGAATACAAGCTTGCTCGAGAAAATTGAGCTGAATAAGGGTGAATAACATTGCAGTCTCTAGGTGTTCTTGGGTAGTTAACGCATGAGATTGCATTGTAGCACTTGTTATTTTTGTCCAGTGTTTTGAATGTATCGGAGTACCTTGTTTCTTATGTTGTATTTGGTAACTTCTCAGTGTGCATGTTTGTTCTGTAATGATGATTGTAGTGGGTCATGCAAATCTCGGCACACACATAGTCAGTGCTAAGCACGAGACGCTCGGCCCGGTCTGTCGCTGATTTTGCTAGCTAGGCCTACGCTCCTACCTGGTCTCGGATAACAGTTTTGACTGTCTCGGTTCTATATTATAATTGGTGGAGTTTGTGGGGTCTCCTTGCAATTCTGGAGTTGCGAAGCCGGACTGTACCTGCTGTCATGACCACTGCATCTGCCACAAGCCCTCCTCCTATGGCTTCCCAGGCCATTGTGTGCTCCGGCGTGGTCTGTCAGCGGGATCCTCCCATATTCAGCGGCACTGACGACCACGACGTCGACGACTGGCTGGCTACTTACGAACTCGTGAGTGTCTTGAACAAATGGGACGAAGCCACGAGACTGGCCACTGTCGGCATTTGCCTCAGTGGCATTGCCCACTTATGGCTTCGGAACCATGAGACCGACGTTCCCACCTGGACAGCATTCAAACCAAAGTTAAGCGAAGTCTTTGGTCGTCCTTCTGTCCGCAAACTTCGTGTGGAGCAGCGCCTTCAGTCGAGATCTCAACTGCCTGGTGAGAACTTTACAAGTTACATAGAAGACGTCATTGACTTGTGCAAGCGCGTCGATGTGAACATGACAGAGGTGGACCGCATCAAGCATATTTTTAAGGGTATTGACGAGGACGCTTTCCAGATGCTCATTTCAAAAAGCCCTGCTACTGTCGCCCAAGTTACCGAGCTCTGCCAAAGCTATGATGAGCTCCGCCGGCAACGTCTCGTCACCCGCCGTGCTGTCCCACATCAGGAATCGATGTCCGGCTTAACTCCCTCGCAAGACCCTGTCCTCCTCTCGCAGATCAAAGATTTCGTGCGCGAAGAAGTTGCCCGCCAACTCTCGCTCATCTCTGGCCTACCGGAGCGCAGTACACCGCTTAGCCCTACTCTACGGACTATTATACGAGATCAAATGTCTGAGGTCCTTCCTCCGCAGCTGGTGCCACCAGTCAATGCACCATTGACGTACGCCGAAGCAGCAGCACGACCACGACCACAGACGTTCCAAGCGCCGCCTCCACAGCCTGCTCCTGTTTATGCCGCCCAGCCGCCACGACCTCCAGTTAGCCGAGTCCCTAATCCATGGCGCACTGCCGACAACCGACCGATCTGCTTTTCGTGTGGTCTACCTGGGCACGTCGCACGTCTGTGCCGCCGCCGCCACTCCACTCACGTGAAAACCTACGTCCATACGAGAACGATTACACGTACACTCAGTACACCCCAGACCCCGAATTGTACGCTCCTCGTCCAAGCCACCGACCAGCTCCTGATCGCCGATCTCCTTCTCCACGTCGACGCTCGCCCTCCCCGATGCGCCGACGCCCCCTACAATCGACGCGGAAAACTAAATGACGCAGTTCCCGAGGCAAGAACTGCGTCCTCGTCGCAAAGCACAAGCCCTCTTCGTTCGCCGCCGAATGTAATTAATGCCGTTCTTGAAGGTGTATCCGTACTTGCCCTTATTCATACTAATGCCGCAATATCTGTCATCGCCGAAAAAGTTTGCCGTTCAATTCGAAAAGTAACAACGCCTTACTTGGGTTCATGTCTTCATACTGCCACTGCACAGCCTCTGCAGCCTGTGGCCGCGTGTACTGCCAGACTTGTAATTCAAGGAGTGCCCTACACAGTCCAGTTCGTAGTACTCCCGCACTGTTATCATGACATCATTTTAGGTTGGGATTTTCTCTCCCATCACCAAGCCGTCATTGATTGCGCCCGTGCCGAAGTCGCCTTTTGTCCCCTTGGTGATGCGCCACCAGTGCACGATCGCCCTTCCGACGCGAAGTTGGTCATTAGTGACGACACCCAAATCCCTCCACGCGCTACTGTCTTCGCACCTGTGTCGTGTTCCACCGTCGTCGACGCTACCGCATTCTTCACGCCTTCCGCTGCTTTCGTTCATCGCCACCTATCACCGCTCCCAACCGCTCTCGTTACTCTTCAAGGTGGTGCGACCAATGTGCCTGTGGAGAATCCGTTCCCATTCACGGTTACGCTACTTCGAGGCGAATGTATTGAATCGATAGAATCATTCGAAACCATCGCTACACTTGACGTTCCTGATGAATCATCGGAAGTCAGCGCCCTCTCCTGTAGTTCCGTGAATGACCCTTCCACTACCGACATTTTCAACCGTGTCATCGACGAAGGCCTAAACCCACAACAGAGGTGTGAGCTTTTGAGCCTCCTTGACAAGTTTCGACCATCTTTTGACAGTCACAGCGTTACTTTAGGTCGCATATCTACCGTATGCCACCAGATCGACACAGGTAATCACCCACCACTACGGCAGCGACCATACCGTGTTTCGCCAACTGAACGCCGTATCATCGATGAACAAGTAGGTGACATGCTAAAGCGAGGCGTCGTTCAACTGTCAAACAGTCCTTGGGCGTCGCCGGTTGTTTTAGTTAAAAAGAAGGATGGCAACATACGCTTTTGCGTAGATTATCGTCGCCTAAACAAAATAACACGAAAGGATGTTTATCCTTTGCCTCGAATTGATGACGCCCTCGACTCTTTACAAGGCGCAGAGTTCTTTTCCTCCCTTGATCTACGCTCTGGGTACTGGCAAGTGCCCATGAATCCGGATGATAGGCCAAAAACTACATTTGTTACACCAGACGGCTTATACGAATTTAACGTGATGCCATTCGGGCTATGCAATGCGCCGGCAACATTTGAGCGCATGATGGACACTATCCTACGAGGCCTGAAATGGAACACGTGTTTGTGCTACATAGACAATGTAGTGGTATTCTCGCCCAATTTTCCCACGCACCTTCGTCGCTTGGAACAGGTTCTACGCTGCCTCTCTGCAGCAGGCCTCCAACTCAACTTGACGAAGTGTCACTTTGGAGCGCGCAAGCTGACCATTCTCGGACACGTCGTAGCGAAGAATGGCGTTCTTCCTGATCCCGCTAAGCTACGTGCTGTTCGCGAGTTCCCGAGGCCCGCGTCTCTCAAGCAGCTGCGTAGTTTCATTGGGCTTTGCTCATACTTCCGCCGCTTCGTCCGATATTTCGCCTCGATCATGACGCCTCTGACAGACCTACTTCAGGGAGACCGCAATCTATCTGCGTGGTCTCCAGCTTGCGACAGTGCCTTTGCGAAGCTCCGTGAACTGCTTACAACACCACCCATAATGCGTCATTTCGATTCAAGCGCTCCCACAGAAATCCACACAGATGCTAGCGGTGTCGGTCTTGGCGCTGTACTCGCCCAACGAAAGCCTGGTTACCAAGAATATGTTGTTGCGTACGCGAGCCGCACTCTTACAAGAACAGAAGCAAATTATTCGGTAACTGAGAAAGAATGCCTAGCAATTATCTGGGCCATTACAAAATTTCGGCCTTATCTGTACGGCCGCCCTTTCGATGTTGTTACCGACCACCACGCGCTCTGCTGGTTATCCTCCCTCAAAGATCCCTCAGGACGCTTCGCACGATGGGCTTTACGGCTCCAAGAGTACGACATCCGCGTCATTTATCGCTCAGGCCTGAAGCACGCCGATGCCGACGCTCTTTCGCGTTCGCCTGTTTCTACTGATATTGCGAGTGTCTCCATCCAAGACAACTTCTTTCCACTATCGGGACCCATCAACATGGCTGCGGAGCAGCGCAAAGATTCGTGGATTGCGCCTCTGATGGATTACCTATCTGAAACACTCGCCCACCCGCCATCTCGAGCGCTACACCGACAAGCCTCTCACTTCGCCATCCGTGACGGAATGCTTTATCGCCGCAACTACCACCCAGACGGTCGCAAATGGCTACTCGTCATACCCAGGCATCTCCGCGCCAGCATATGTGCTGCTTTCTACGCCGATCCGCAGTGTGCGCACGCCGGTTTGTTTAAAACCTATGCCAGGCTACGTTTTCGGTTTTATTGGCGCGGCATGTACACATTCGTTCAAAAGTACATTCGATCTTGCACAGAGTGCCAATGCCGCAAGCACAATCCTAGCCGTCCTACTGCACCAATGCAGGCGTTACCGTGCCCAGTGCGACCATTCGACCGGGTTGGAATAGACCTTTATGGTCCTCTACCATATACATCAGCTGGGAATCGCTGGATTATTGTAGCGATCGACCATCTCACGAGATATGCAGAAACGGCCGCTCTACCAGCCGCGACGGCACGTGACGTTGCGTCTTTCCTGCTGCAACGTTTTGTTCTGCGTCATGGCGCTCCACGTGAACTTTTGAGCGACCGAGGCCACGTCTTTCTCGCGGATGTTATTCGAGAACTTCTTGCAGAATACCATGTAATTCACCGCTGTACTACCGCATATCACCCACAAACAAATGGCTTGACCGAGCGTTTCAACCGTACTCTTGGCGAGATGCTTTCTATGTATATCGCCTCCGACCACACCAACTGGGATCTTATCCTTCTTTACGTAACGTACGCTTACAACACGGCCCCTCAAGCGACGACAGGCTTTTCTCCATTCTTTTTACTTTATGGTCGAGAACCATCATCTCCAATTGACACCATTCTCCCCTACCGACTCGACTCATCCGAAGGCACACCACTTTCCGAAGCCGCGCGGTATGCGGAAGAATGTCGGCAATTAGCTCGCACCCTTACAACACAAGATCAAGGGCTACAGAAATTTCATCACGACGATGGACGGTCCAACTACCAATTTTCTCCCAACTCTCTTGTTTGGCTGTGGGTACCCCCCAGTGCTGCTCCTGGTACCTCTACAAAGTTTGTCAGCAGGTACCATGGACTTTATCGCGTCATAGAACAAACTTCCGCTGTTAACTACCTCATCGAACCCCTCACGGCCACTGTGGACCTGCGTCGCCGAGGCCGCGAAATCGTACATGTGAATCGCCTCAAACCATATCAAGAACCACTTGTCCTCACGACACCTTAGAACACTTACTTGGCACCATCTTCAGCGAGGGGGAAATATGTAATGATGATTGTAGTGGGTCATGCAAATCTCGGCACACACATAGTCAGTGCTAAGCACGAGACGCTCGGCCCGGTCTGTCGCTGATTTTGCTAGCTAGGCCTACGCTACTACCTGGTCTCGGATAACAGTTTTGACTGTCTCCGTTCTATATTATAGTTCTTTGATCTGCCTTATCTGACAATATATTTGGTTTTGTTATCGACTTTCGGCTCTGACTCGATCTTTGGACAACAGCCGGCGTTCGCTGGTGCACTAAAGAGACCCACATCATATTGCACGTGTTTTGTAGCGCTTTTCGCGCGGCTGATACACCAGCCCTAGGAATCAGACGGGTGATTGCCTCCCTGTTAACGGGATCAGTGACACTTGTGGAGAATCCTCCCTGTGCTACCGTTGACTCCTTCCTCCTCCTTCTCCTCCTGCTGTGAAGATTGCGAAGAGCTGCAGGTGTCCAGGGAAGTGCTGTCGCAAGGTGCCGCAAGTCCGGAGAGCATCTCTAGATGACTAGCGTGACCGATGGCATTCCGGCTCCCTAACGCTGCCGCTTTTAGAACCGGGTTACTCTATCTTTCGCCGCGACAGATGCTGTCTTCTTCGATCTTCCTCGTTTGGTGCTCCACACGGCAATGCTACCACATATTCTGTAGCTTTTTTCGCCACAACTAGAGCAAAGCGTCACGGGTTTTCAATTTAAATAAATTGAAATTTTTATTTACCAGACAAAACTGGCAGGTCACTAAGGCCAAAAGCCGCGAGAACGGCTTGACAAAGGCCCTGGTGACCTGTGCACACACGTGGCAGTAGCGTTGAAATGATGGCAAGTGCATAGCATGCAAGTACAATATAAAAAACATGAACAGTACATACAAATTCAAAAATGTTTTCCAACAAATTATTTTAAACCTATTATAAATGCTGAAATAGCTATTTTCCAAAAAGGAATAACCACCTTGCATAGGCCATCAAATACATTGGCACTTATAGGCTTAATATGGTTGATGGAGCAAGTTGGTGATACATGACTGTTCTTAAATGAGAACGCACTTCTCAGACGTGGACAGAAATACAGGGACGAGCGTATACTGCCAATTGAACATGTATTCGGAAAACTGTGACATATATACTGCCAGATGAAACAGTATCATGGCACATAGATAAGACCAAATCATGGACCAAAATAACAGAACCGGAAAAAGATCTATGTACGTCAGCCCCACCCTACCAACGCCTACTGTGCTTTCGAGTTATTACCTAACTCCCATGGTATCGGCTACTGTCTAAAAATGCTAGCTCCTTGTCGGACAGAGCTATCGATGGTTTCCTGACGCAAGTCAGGTGTTAACGCACTATGTACGCTGCCTCACTTATAAGCCTTGTGCGCTCATCTTTGTGTATGTAAAGTACGGCTGTGTTATCAAACTGTACTTCCCAGCCACATCTCGTCGCATGTTGGGCCAGAAAACAACGTTGCTGCAGCGAACATTTCACGCATTCTCACGCAATCTGTCGTGTAGGAATCTTCCCGTTTGCCTAATATAACAGGCACCGCAGAAAAGTATGATCATATAAACAACGTTACTAAAGCATGCAATGCTCGCAGCGAATGCGGAAACTTTATCATTCCAGAGCTAATATTCCAGAGCAGAGGAAATTTTGAACATGCTTCACAGCTTTCCTTAAGTCAGATGGTGAAGCAAAGTACGACACAAAATAATATCTTAGACTTACTTTCAACTAATCGGGCAAACTGAGTATAAACGGTTTTTTGGTACCTAACATTAGCGACCATAAAGCTAATCTTTTAATCAAGCAAACATACGAAAAGACTCATACAGCGGCATCAAGAAAGATGTATATTTACAGCCAGGGAAACGTAAAACAGATAGGCCTTGCATTGGAAGCTTTCATTCCAGAGTTCAAGCACCTTTTCGGTGCCTGCAGTATGCAAGAGGTATGGATCCTATTCAAAACAAAAGTGCTTGACCTACAAGAAAAATACGTGGCATCGTGGGTGCAGACTTCACGTCGTACTAAATCAAAACCATTGCTAAAGGTGAGCTTCGGCGCCTCACCGGTAAACAGAACAGGGTGTAGAGAAAATTTCAGAAAGCAGCTACTTGTGAGACTTGCCAGTAACTTGATACCATCACAAAACGTCTACAAACAAAAATTCGTCACACCAAAAAAAAAGATTTTTTAATGATCCGCCTTCTCAATTTGAAACAACAGAAAAAGTTGCTCTGGAGTCTTGTCAAACATAATAAAAAAGATGTAGTTTGTATTCCTTCGCTTGAGCATGAAGGTAAAAAATTAAAATAGGTCAGATAAGACCAGCTGTCTTAACACATTTTTGCTTCCATATTTTCGTCAAACAGCGTTTTGCCTTCGTCTACTAACAGATGTATGGCAGAGATGTATGACGTTGCTTTAGACGAAAAGAGCATTCATGCCTTCTCGAAAACTTAGATCCTAGCAAAGCAGGAGGACCGGATGGATCGAGAGGCAGTTTTCTCAAACTTTGTGCACCATTCATCGAACCTTTCTTTAAAGTATTATCGCCCCGCCGTGGTGGTCTAGTGGCTAAGGTACTCGGCTGCTGACCCGCAGGTCGCGGGTTCAAATCCCGGCTGCGGCGGCTGCATTTCCGATGGAGGCGGAAATGTTGTAGGCCCGTGTGCTCAGATTTGGGTGCACGTTAAAGAACCCCAGATGGTCAAAATTTCCGGAGCCCTCCACTACGGCGTCTCTCATAATCATAGTGTGGTTTTGGGACGTTAAACCTCACATATCAATCATTATCAAAGTAATATACTAGAAATCATTCAGAACGAGGAGCCTGCCACACGACTAGAAGGTGGCGAGCGTTTCGCCTTTGCATAAATCAGGTCCTCGTGAACTGATCAACAACTGCAGGCTGATATCGCTGACAAGTATAGCCCGCGAAGATGTTAGAGAATGTCTTGTGCAGATATGTGATGACACGCATAACCAATCAATATCTTCCTAATTTAAGACAGCATGGTCTTGCACAAGGGCTTTCCTGCATAACTCAACAAAATTTGTTCACGAAATTTGTAGTTTACTTGGTGAATGCTTTTGTGTTGATTCGATATTTGTAGACTTCAGGAAAGCGGTTGACCTCGTAGATCACGCGCTGATTGTAGGTAAGCTACGTTGGTTCAATATCAATGAACAAGTGATAACATAGATTCGGGAATATTTGTCCCTGCGTTCTCAGTACGAAGTGGTAAATGACGCACAATAGAGTATGGCTAGCGTAACATCTGGTGTCCCTCAGGCTTTGGTCTTGGGCTCCTTGATCTTTTTATTATTCATAAATGATCTTCTCGACAATATCGATTTTCCATCAGATTGTTTGATGATGATCTAATAATATATAGGGAAGTTACAAGCATCAATGATGCTGTTATATTACAAAATGATTTAGCGAAAATGTAAAAGTAGTGCCATGATTTACATAAGCAAATAAGCGCCCAGAAGCTGTTCACATGCGTTTCACACACAAAAAAGACGTATGGCACCGACACTTTATACTCTGTGTGGTTCTTCGTTACAAACTGTTTCTGAGTATAAGCACTTGAGCGTGTTCCTTACATCATCTATGTGTTCGCACAGACACGTCGATTTAGTTACAACAAATACATGTAAGGTGTTGGGTTTCTTGAGGCGTTACGCAAAGTGGTTTCCTCAGCCAGCCCGCGATCTTCTTTACAAGATCTACGTCAAACCAATTTTAGAGTATGGCTGCAGTGTGTGGGACTCTCCCACAAATACAGACTGCAAAAAGCTTGAGTGACTTCAAAACATGGCTGCAAGGTACCTTATCGGTAGCTATGAAGAAAAAAATTTTTTTTGCGTTACTGCTGCAAAGAAAACATCGAAATTGGAGCCTCCAGAAAAAAGAAGGCAAATTTCTCCCTTGAACGTTCTTTATAATATATACCATGACCGCATTGGAATAGGCCTTAATCAGTACATTCTACAGCCTCATTATATATCAAGACGAACAGATCATGAGCTCAAGGTTAGAGAACATAGCTGCAGGACTAATCTTCATAAACGCACTTTTTCCCCCAAAACAGTTTCTGAATGGAATAGTCTGCCTGCTCACATGATCAGCACTTTAGATAACGAAGCTTTCGCGGCTGCTCTTTGATATCTAATTTTGCTTCCGCTGCAGCCAATTTTTTATTTATTGTTTAGTTCTTATCACATCGTTCTTGTATTTTTAAGGTTTTTACAGTATAATTTCATGCTCGTATTTCTCTGCTTCGTCTAGGTTAGGTGGTCTTCATGTCATTCATGTGCATAGACAACAGTGTATTGACAACCGTGTTTTTGAAATGTATAATTTACAAATTCTCAATGTAACCTCCCCCACTGTAATGCCTGAAGGGCGCTGTAAGTATAAGTGTAAATAAATGAAAAAACTACGTTAATAATTCTTGTGATCTAATACTAGCTTTCTCTTTATTATTAGTTGGCTCCGAACGCATCAGACAGCCGCATCTGCTTAATACTTCACCTACATTTGGTATATTTCACGTCCATTTTATTTTTATTCCTTAAAGACCCTACCAGAGGGTACTTCATAAGGGGTTGGTTACAATATATACAGCAGGTTGAACACTTTGTTATATAGTATATTGTGATTTAATCGCTTCAATGAAGGCAGTAGGGCTTGAGTTAGCGATTTCTTGTGCAAGGTCGTTCCAGTCCTCAACTGCTCGAGGACAAAAAGAAGATGCAAAGGTGACTGTGCGAGCGTGAGGACGGGCAATGTTTAAGGGGTGACCAATGCGATGGAATATGCGTGATTGTGGCAAAATATACGGTGCTGGATTTAGCGCGCCGTGGTAGAATTTATGAAATAATGATAAACTAGCAATGTGGCGTCGATTATTAAGTGTTTGTAAACTGGATTTCGTTTTCAATTATGTTACGCTGATATCATATGAAAAGGCGGAATGAATGAAACAAATGGCACGATTCTGAAAAGCCTCAAAGGCGTTTGTGAGAAATATCTGGCAAGGATCCCAAATTGCTGGTGTGTACTCTAGTTTGGGCCGTATTAGTGTTTCGCAAGCTAGTAACTTGACATGCTGTGGAGCGCTTTGTAAATGACGTCGTAAAAACACAAATGTTTTGTTAGACGATGAAGTAACGTTGTTCACATGCGCACACCAGTCGAGATTATTCGATATCGTCACACCTAAGTATTTATGTTGGCATACGGTCTCTAGTTGCTGGTTTGCTATTTAATATTTGAATTTTAACGGGTTAGGACTGCGAGAAAATGAAATTTTTTTGCATTTACTAGTATTTAAAATCATTAAGCAGCGTTGACACCAGTCTTTATTGTTGTGCAAGTCCTGTTGAAGAGCAGAATGGTCAGTAATGTTAACAACTGAACGATAAATAACGCAATCATCGGCAAACATGTGAATTTTGCTAGTAACATCCAATGGTAGGTCATTATTATATATTACAAAGAGTAGGGGGCCTAATACCGAACCCTGAGGGACGCCGAATTCTACTGAAAGAGAATCAGAGTTGTTGTTATTGACGCGCACTGACTGCAGGCGGTTAGTGAGGAACTGCTCAACCATGTTAGAACTGCGGGGTTTAGATTCAGTCGGGGGAGTTTTAGTAGTAAGCGTTGAAGAGTAACTTTGTCGAATGCTTTCGCGAAATCAAGAAAAATTACATCAGTTTGAGCGTTAGCGTCTAGATTGAGGTGCAGGTCATGGAGAAAGGCAGCTAATTGTATTTCGCAGTATAGTCCCTTGTGGCACCCATGCAGAAAATGGCGAAAAAAAATTTTAGAACCAAGGAAGCTAATTACATAAGTGTATATGACATGCTCCCTGATCTTACAAGGTACTGATGTGATGGAAATGGGGCGGCATTTTAAGAGTGCACTCTTGCTGCGTGATTTGTAGACTGGAACGACCTTGGCCATTTTCCACTCTTTTTGTAGGTTTTAAGATGACAGTGACTGGGAAAACAACAGCGTTAGGTAAGCCGCGGAAATGAATTCAGTGCTCTTCAGAAACTTCGATGTGATTGCATCGAAGCCAGCAGATCATGACAGTTTAATGTTGGCAATTATGTTTGAAATGCCGTCTATTGAGAAGGTCATAGAAGGCACTGTAGCCTCAAAAGGTGCAAGAAACGTAGGTAATGGTTTATCAGGTTCTTTGGTGAAAACAGATGAAAACGTGGTGTTAAACATGTTAGCGGTGTCTTTATCTGATAGCATTTCACCCTGTTCGTTGAGTCAAGATATAGTGCGGGTTGACTGTGGGTTGATGGTTTGCCGAAGTTTCTTAGCGGTTTCTCTGATCATCTTAGCCTGGCTGTAGTGAAAGAAGGTGTGCTTGCTTTTCCGGATAGCGGTAAGATATGTGCGCTCAGCTTCGTAGTACTTTTCCCATGAACCGTGCTGTGGGTTTTGTTTAGCCTGGCAAAAATGTCGCTTTTTTGTTTTCAAGTTTTTCTAGGTTTTTTGTGAACCATGGTTTATGCCGGTTAGCGTTGATTGATAATGTTGGACTGTATATATCTGTTAAATATGCTATTTTTTTAAGAGATCAGTTTTCATGAATATCGCGCTCATGAAATGTTGCTTCGTATTTCTCGTAAAATTGTTCAAATTTATTATTGATCGCTCAGTAATTCCTTTTATTATAGAGACGGATGATTTTTTTATGTGACTGACGCATGGGCTGGGTTAGAGCAAAAGTGGCATGAATTACTTTGTGGTCACTTATTTTCTTAAGGTAAGTGATGGAAGATAGTGTTTCAGGGCTTGAAGACAATACTAGATCAAGGATGTTAGCACTATCCAGCGTGACACCCGTTGGCTCGGTCATCATTTAGGTGAGGTTGAAGTTTAAGCAGACGTTTGCGAATTCTTTAGATTCCAGACTTCCAGTACTTGGTGGAGGGCTTGACCAAACAATGTTGCGGTAATTAAAATCTCCGAAGAGTAGAAGGAGCACGTTCGGGTACTTTTTGACTAGCTGGCTTAAGATGTTGTTTAATTTCGTAGAAAAAATCTGAAAAACTGTTTGGGGGGCGATATCACATACCAACGAGAGCAACTTGTGGCGTGGAACGACATAGAATCCATATAATGTCCAGGTCGGAACGTATATATCAATGGTGCCAAATGAAAGTTTTTTCTTAATGGCAATGAAGACGCCACCACCTCTGCTTCCCTGCTGATCACTGCGGATCAGTTCGAAATTTGGCAGGTCTTCCAGTATTTCCGCATCGGGAACATCGGCATTGAGCCACGTTTCTCTTAATATGAGCAGGTTCCTCCCAGACGATGAAACAAGCTTTGATATCGCGTCTCGTTTTGAAAGAATGCTTCGTATGTTAGTGTAGATAACCGAAAAAGACGTATGCGCACGAGAAGCACGCGTAGCGTGACAGGGCGTTTTAGTACGGCGTGGTATAGCTGTGTTAGTTCCTCGACACTTTGAGATTACTCGTTAAAGACATATCGCTTCGAGTTGACGTGCAGAGTTTTATAACGGAGCGAGTAAGGAACGGATTTGTTTTTAGCAAAAGCATCGAGCTGCTTTCGCGCCTTTTGCACTTGCTGAGAGAAGTTTTCACGAATGCCGAAGAAGTGCCCTTTAATTTACGGCCGTAGGATAGTATCGCTTCCTTGGTTTTATAAATTTAAATTTTACAACAATTGGTCGGTTTCGACCTTGAGTGTGTCGACCCAGTCGAAGTGCTCGCTCAATCATTCGAGGGTCTAATGCGAAGTTGATGTGTTCAGCGCAGTGGCGAATAATTATTTCTTCGGAGCGCACGAATGATTCTTTGACCTATCACGCAGTTTCACAGTTCTCGTCAAGCTGTATGCATATAACTGCATATTGTATAAAAAAAACACAAGAGCGAGCTGAACTGAATGCCGACCTCCAAAAAGTAAACACATGTGTTTAATGTGAATGTTTCTAAATAAAACTTTATACATCTGTGTTATGCGAAAAAATTGCCTTCAACCTTTAGTGCTCTGTTTTCAACTATATCCTGATGAATGTAAAATGATGTGAAAAATGAATCAAAACAAATTTCAATATCTTAGTTGGACAATAACGCACGACCAAGGCTGGGATGCTCATAGCAATAATGTATCTTCTAAACCTTATAAGAAGTCTAGGCTTGGAAGAAAAATCAGAAGTATGCTACTGCTGCTGATGAATGTTAAGCATACAAAACAATATTCCATTCTACTTTTGAGTATGCAAACATAGTATAGGACCCTTATACTCAATCATACAAAACCAAACTTCACATATTGCAAAGGCTCCCTTTGAGATTTTTTAACACAAGTACCACCAGTGTAATTCAACTTCTAATTGTTTAAACGTGCAGACATTTTTTTCGCTCGAGCTCCGATGCTCATACGAGCGATTGAAGTTCCTCTACCAAGTTATAAACCTGAAGATCAAAATTAATCATCACCAATACTTTGAAACTATGCAGAACAAACTTCTCGACATCGTCAGACTTCTCGACATTGCGCCACCGCTTCACCTTAATAAATGTATTATATTAAGTTTTTTTTTCCATAACCACCGCTGATTGTAAGTCGTTGCTCAATGATATTGTAAGCTGGCCTACTTTAGAAATTCTTCTCACCAGAAGTAATGATTTCTTAAAATTTCGAGTTCATTCTGTTGCCTAACTTTTCATGTGCATGTTTTTATTTTCGATGCGGGCGTTTTTTAAATATAATAATGTGGTGCACCTTTTTCAACTGTTTACGAATGACTGTTATATTTGCTATAATACTATTGTTATTATAGTAGTGCTTTGTTAGTGTCTTATAGATCATCAATAGGTTGATTTAACCTATTCTGCTATAATTTCGCAAAATTAGTTGTGCGCGTACTTTGGGCGCGTAGTATTGTTACTATCTACCTTCTATTCCTCGGACAGTCCTGCGAGAGGGCTTAGAAAATTGCTAAATAAAAAACAAGACGAAGTGAACAAAAAGCTGCCATGTTTGCGCGCTGTAACAATGCATAATTACGCTTCATGCCTGTCAGACTCATGACGAACACGCAAGTCACAGAATACACAAGAGATGTACATCACACAAGGAAAGAGACGGCAGCGTAAAGGGGGCAACGCAGCAGGTGATGTACAACACCACACGGCTATAATATGCGCGCAGGTAAGTTGTGTCCTAACGTGTGCCAAAACAGCCAAAACAGTCACAGCATTAAGCCGAACAAACTGAATGCTCCGCCTATATCGGATCATTAGTGTTCACGTCACGCTCCGCTAACTCCTCCTCACTTTAATGTTACCGCAAAATATGTTCATGGCTTCTACAGTGCGCTATGCGAGTGCCCCTTTGCTCACCTCTAACATGGACCCGCTTCCTTGATTTCCGCTTGTGTTTCCTATGACATGCACGGCTCGGACCAAGCCGTCAATGCCACGTATGGCCAATCCGCCATTAAGCAACGCTGTATCAAGTACTCCGTCGTAGTCGAGTGCTCCCCCTAAGGTGTCACCAGGCACCTGAAGGTCCACCACGTCTTGAAAATCGGCTGCGGTACAGAACGTACGAAAAGAATTGAACTTTCAGCAGGCGATTACCACAAAATGCTTCATAAACAGCATAAATGCCTATTTTTTTAAATGGAATCTCTTACACCCTTCACCACTCATCTGTTCTGTATCGCAATAAAAAGCGTACAGTCCGACTTGTCCAACCTTGCAATGGTTTCACTGGAAAGTGAGTAGAAAATTTTGTAACATAGCTTTCGCGTTTGCGTTTGGTCTTATTCAATTGGTGTGACCGATGTCCACAATTATAGTGCACTAGAACGGGGCAGTGTAATGAATAAAGCTGCGGCACCGCACCTCGGCCAATTCTCCAGGGGGTGGCGATAGCTGCGGCGCTGTAGTCGTTTTGTACTGAAGATGTCAAAAGCGTCTGCGTTCGGAGCGCGCGTGTCGCAGCCTGCGAAAGCTTGTAATTGCTCAATTTAAAGACGATAGTTTTTCTTGGGGACCTTCAATGCCCAAATTTTGGTCTGTCTGTCTTTTTTTCTGTACATTTGTCTCTTTGTCCGGGGTAACGATCTTTCAAATGGCAGCTAACGATACCTCAAACGGCCAACCCTAGCCGCAGCGCCCAGCAATATTGCTCAAGTTCCAGCGTTCATACTTGTGCAATTGTCACTTAAAAAGCAAAAGTTGCGCATATCTGAGGCATCATAACAACACCTAGATGTCTTGTATGTGTGCCTTTATACCAGATAAGGCACACACAAGTTATTTTAAGGATCGTAGCGTGTATCACACTGCGCTGACAGTGCAAGGCGGTGCTCAAAAAGGCCAGTGTTTCCAACGCTGAGCTAAGACTAAAGTCTTTAGCTAATATGACACTGTGGTGGCACCTGCCAGTCGCTTTGCGTTCTACAGCTTATCGCCTCTGAGACAAGTACTCATCTTTCTCCGCCAGCGCACACACCTTCCTTCGTTTTCGAAGAAAAGTGTCAGATGGCACTCCTGCGTAACGTGTCTCGTTGCTGTACGGATCGAGACTCTAACGCAGCGCTTCCAGAATACAATTCACCAATTTTTTCGCACAGAACACCAAATAAACGTTTTTTTCAGTCTGTCCACACGCAAGACCATTGCTTTTCGACTATATTTGCAGTGAAGCATGCAGATACGGGGCCGATTTCTATAGCGTGTTCATAGCAATACTAAGTCTTTATCAATGCATATATGCTCACCTGCTACCTGCCATGGTGCACGAGAGAATATGCCGGCGCACCAAAATGCGTTGAGAACTTTCCTGCTTCAGGAGCCTGCTGATTGCAATTTGCACAAATCCGCCTAGTTACTCGCTCAATGCTTTGCGGTTTTAAAGCAGCACTTTAAGGCGCGCTACGTTAAAACTGGCTACCGGCAAACTACAAGAGTGTAGAAGTCTGAAAACCGCAGTGAAAGCATGCACTCATCTTGTCGGCAAACTCTACGAGATGCAGAGCACTGATCCTCATATCAGTTCACATGCGCCCGATTGTTTCAGTATAAACCCATGTAGACGTAACGTTATTACAACATGTCTACTGGTGACGACTCAGTTTTATCGTGCCAGTTTTTTGGAGGGTCATAATGCTTTCTGAAAGACTTATCTTGTTTTAACCGTTTGCTTTCGCGATTACTGTGCGTCGCGTACGCAAGATTTGAACGCCTATATTACCAGTAGACCAAGCCAGGGAGCTGAGCTGAAGAAACACGTTTATTTCCCAGTCAAGACGTCAACGCGATTAGGCGTGCTCAAATGCGAAGTTGTATATATAGGTCCTCTGTTATTCTGCCTAAACTGGCTATAACCAGTATCATTTTCTATCGACAGCTTATATTGTGCTGCTTTTCAACTATTTCGGCGTAATGTCGTTGCAAGTGAGAAAACACTTAAATATGCCGTCCAGTACACGCATTTAGGTAACGCGTACCCGTCCCGCCCCAACAACAATATACGTGCAGTTTGTAATAGCCAACGTATGACGCGCCGTACTGACGTCACAGGCTACGTCATGTGCCTGTACTTATATTGGCATGCGAGCCGCTTGCTTACGACATTAAACCTTCGCCACCAACTGAGTCCAGCATCGCCTTGCTCGCCGGCTACAACAGATGGCGACAAGGATGGGATAGGCTGCACTGAACGACGGGGGCGGATCCTGTGAGCAACGACAGCGGGAAGGCGAAAGGCAAGGTATGGCGAAGATGTGGGAATTCGACGCCTTCATAGAAGAAGGAGACGAAGATTTCGCATCGTATGTAGAACGGTTTGGCACTATTGCAAAGTAGCCGGCGTACAAGACGAAGAACTTAAAAAGTCAGCCTTCATCTCTGCCATAGGAAAGAAAGGGTACAAGATGCTCAAGGACCTTCTTCTACCTGCAAAACCTGAAGAGAAGACGTTCGAGGTTTTGGTGAAAGTGCTGAGTGGCCACTACGAGCCTTCAAGTCAAGTCATTGCGGAGCGTTTCAAATTCAACAGGAGGTACCAAGGAGAAGGGGAGTCCGTCGTGGCATTTGCAGTCACGCTGAAGCACATGGCAGCCAAGTGCAACTACGGTACGTTTCTCGACGACGCTTTACGGGACCGGTTCGTCGCTGGGTTACGAAATTCCACTATTCAGACGGGTTTACTGGAGAGGAAGGAACTGACGTTCGAATCGGCCTGCGTTTTTGCTAAGAGCGTTGAGCTAGCGGAGCGGGAGTCGAGGGGATTCCGACCAACTGCGAGTACGGATGCCGACATTCACGCTCTAAAGAAGACGGGGACGGAACCGGAGTTTGCCAGCAAGCCGAAGAGCAGTTCAATGCAAAGCTGCTATCGATGCGGTCAAGAGCATGACGCCCGTTGCGGCCGTTATCGTAAATTCAAATGCCATCTTTGCAAGCGCGTGGGACATTTGGCGCGCATGTGCAGATGCAAGCAACCCGCGCCTGGCACCGTCCACAACGTCAGTGACAAAGCGAGTGGAGGCACAGAGCTGCTGCTGCACGGTGTGTATCTGGTGGGCACGGAACAACCATATGAAGTTGAAGTACAGATAGCCGGCCAGCTTGTGAAGATGCAAGTAGATACGGGCGCCGCCGTATCACTCGTTCCGGAATGCGTTTACCGGCAGCTAAAGCAGCCGCCGCAGCTTTGGAAGTGCGAGATGAAGCTCAAGACTTACGGCGGAGCGACGGTACAAGTGAAAGGCCAAGCGGAGGTCTTGGTCGATTATAAGGGACAGCGGAAAGTCCTGCCAATCATCGTTGTACCAGGAGAGAAGCCAGCACTCCTAGGCCGCGACTGGATTGCGAACCTCGGAATGGACCTAAACAGCATTCATGAGGTGCACGCACAACCGTCTGTCGACAGCATCCTGTCAAGGTATGCCAGCGTTTTTTCACCTGGTTTAGGGTTGATAAAAGGTTACCAAGCAACACTGGTGCTTAAGGAAGGAAGCATGCCAGTCTTTTGCAAGGCGCGGTCTGTGCCGTATGCCATTCGTGAACCTGTCGAGCATGAGCTAGGCAACTTGCAAAAAGAGGGCGTACTGGTGCCCGTAACCCGCAGCGACTGGGCCACGCCGCTGGTAGCTGTTCACAAGCCAGACGGCACAGTACGATTGTGTGGAGACTATAAATTGACGGTGAATCCATGTGTGAAGACCGACCATTACCCACTGCCCGCGGTGGAGGATTTGTTCACGACACTGGCTGGGGGCAAGGTTTTCACCGTTCTGGACCTTTCGACGGCATATCAGCAAATCGAGGTGCACCCTGACTCGCGACCCTTGCTGACTATAAACTCTCACATGGGGTTGTTCCAGTATGTTCGAATGCCGTTGTCACAGAACGAGCGCTCAAAATGGGCACGCCGCCAACTTCTTGCGATAACGCGCTAGAGAGAGGCCGCGAGGTCATAAGAAAAAAAAAGTAAACAAACATCCAAGGCTCTCCGGGCGCGCGCTCTCCCCTCGGAAGCGTGGCTTCACCGACGAACCTCCTCACCCCACATCGGCGGCCGAGCAAGCCCTAGAAATTTCCAGAAGGAAAGGGGCGTGTATGCCGGGTTGAGTCATCTGTCGGGGACGGCCCCCGTACAGTCTCGCGCCTCTCCCCAGCCTTCGCTGCGTATCGCGCCGACGAAATGACGAGAACTTTCTGGAATGTCGCGCGGAAGGTATTTAACCGAGCAGCCGAGACGAGAGATCAGGAGAAGACGGAAGTTAGCGCCAGGGCGCGTAGGGATTCCGCCGTGTAGTCGGCGAAGGTTTTGTCCGTAGTGACAAAGCAGGAGAAGAGGATTTCCACCTGAGGGGTGAAAGCTCGAGCTACAGGCAAGAGCGTGCGTTTACCGCTATCGAGCGAAGACGCGTGGCAAAAGCTGCGTGTGTGAAGCCGACGTGTTTCCGGCGAAGAAGTTCGAAGCTTGGAGAGTGGCCATTTGAAGACGCGAGGTTTTCTGGAAGAGAAACTTCAGGGGGCAGCGGAACGACAACAACGCTGGACTTTGAGTGAGTGATTCTCGGAAGAGTATCATTCATTCTTTTGTTCCAAGGACTTTGGACTGAATAGGTTTTCTATCTCTTTAGTCTTCAAGTGTCTTGGTTGTTCAATGCATGCGACTGCATTGTAGTGTGTATTGTTGTTTGTGTCCGCTGTTTTTAGTGTGGCTGATTGTACTGTGTAGTACGTTGTTTGATTGGTGACATATCGTACTCAACTATTGTGGAGTGTGCATACTTGTATATTGTTTTCGATCTGCCATTATTGAGAATATAATTTGGTTTGTTTATCAACTCAGCGGCTCTGACTTGTTCTTTGGGCCACAGCCGGCGTCCGCTGGCGCGCCAAAAAGGACCACTTCTAAATTGTCCACGCTTTCGTGGTGCGGTTCGGAGGGCCGATACTTCGGCCCTTGGAATTAGCCCGGCGATCGCCTTCCTAATTAACGGGACCTGTGTGACAGCCGTACGGAATCTCAAGTGGACCTGCAGTTTTCCAGGCAATCATGAACGAGCTGTTGAAAGGACTACCGGGAGTGGTATGCTACCTCGACGACGTCCTCATCACGGGAGCATCGCATACCTAATGCCTGGCCCGGGTGGAAGCAGTCCTGCAGGTTTTCAGGGACCACGGCATAAAAGTGAGAAAGGAAAAATGCAAGTATTTTTTAAATTCTGTCAAATATCTTGGGCATATCATTGAAGAAAATGGTGTGCACCTGTGCGCCGAGAAGGTTGAAGCCATAAGGGAAGCACTCACACCTAAGAACATCAGTGAGCTTAAAGCGTACCTCGGCATGATAACTTTTTACTCCAAGTTCATGCCAAACATGTCTTCTAGGCTAAAGCCTTTGTATGCACTGCTTCAGAAGGATAAGTGGGTCTGTTCCGCAAAAGAAAAAGCCTTCGCGGAGAGTAAGAGCCTCCTTACGCAAGCGAGCGTGCTAACATTCTATGACCCAAAGAAGCCTCTTGGATTAGTCTGCGACGCCTCTCCTTACGGGGTTGGCGCAGTGTTGTTTCATGTCGTGAACGGGGAAGAAAGGGCGATAGCTTATGCGTCACGCACCTTGAGCAAGGCCGAAAGTGCCTACGCACATATAGAAAAGGAAGCGTTGGCTGTGATTTTCGGAATCAAACGGTTTCACAAGTATCTTTACGGCCGTGAATTCACCATTTATTCCGATCACCTTCCCCTGGAGGGACTGCTGGGGCAAACAAAGCCAATTCAGCAAATGGCAGCAGCACGCATGCAGCGCTGGATGTTAGTGCTAGCTGCATATCGCTACAAATGGGTGTACAGAAAGGGAGCCCAAGTAGCAAACGCGGACGCGTTATCGCGATTACCGCTTCCGAACGACACCGACAAAAGCGACTACGTTCACTTCTTTTCAGCAGTAGAAGCCGTACCACTATCTGCGAAAAGGATCAGTGACGAAACCCAAAAAGACCCAGTTTTGTCTAAGGTGCTAATGTATGTTTTGAATGAATGGCCATCGTACGTGTCAGAAGACAACGTAGCCGCATTCTTCTCGCGGAAAGACGAACTGTCGGTAGACTGTGGTTGCAAACATAGAGAACTCGGGTTGTTATACCTGAAGCGGTACAATCTGAAGTCTTATCGCTTTTGCATGAAGGGCATCCTGGCATCACTCGCATGAAAATGCTATTAAGAAGCCATGTGTGGTGGCCGAAGTTGTGCGACCGCATTGAAGAAACTGTAAGAGGTTGTTCAACTTGCCAACTAACGCAGAACTCTGCACCCCACGTGCCGATGTTATCGTGGGGATGGCCAACCCGCAGGTGGCAGAGAGGTCACCTGGATTTTGCCTACTACAAGAACGACTGGTTTTTAGTGCTTGTCGATGCGCACTCCAAGTCGGTGGATGTTCTGCACATGAAGTCCACTACAGCACAGGCGACAGTTGAAAAACTCCGCACTGTTTTTGCTTCATTTGGCCTTCCCGAGAGAATTGTGACTGACAATGGGCCGCAATTTGTGTCTGCTGAATTCACAAATTTTCTTAACTCCAATGCAGTGCAGCACACCAAGACACCACCTTACCACCCAGCTTTGAATGGCACGGCGGAGAGGCTTGTCCAGACCGTCAAGCGAAGCTTCATCAAACAGCTACGGGACGAGCAGAACACGGGAGTGACTCGGACGATGCAACATCGGGTAGACCAGTTCCTTTTCACCTACCGAAACTCACCGTGTTCGACGACCGGTAAGACGCCAGCCGAACTGTTTCTCTCATGGAGGCCACGCCCGAGGCTGAGCATCTTGCATCCGGAGCTAGCGAAACGTGCCGAAGCAAATATAGCTCGAAGACAGGGTCAGGAAACCCATACTTCATGGAGGGAGTTCGAGGTTGGTGACAACGTTCGTGTGCGAGGAAACCGACTGAGTGATCCACGTTGGTTGGAAGGAACAGTTGTGCGACGAGTTAGCAAAGGAACATACATAGTCCGAATCGAAGACCACGAGCGCTTTCTGCATGCGGACGATATTGTTCCTAACACATGCCTTGCTCCTCTTCCCAGAAGCGTGTGGATTCCTGAGCAAACCCGCATGGCACAGCCGGGTTCCACTTTGTCACAAAGCGACAGCGACACCGCATCGCCACCGAAGGGGCCTGCACCAGAACAACGACTTCCGCCACCTGACCGAGCCAGCATGACGGAACTCCAATCACAGCAGGCGCCTGACGCCAGCTCCCAAGAAAACGTCGCGCCAACTGAATTGCGACGAAGCACAAGAATTCGAAAGCCTCCCGAACGTTTTGGCTATGCTGCTAAATAAAGGGGGAAGAGATGTAGTAGCCAACGTATGACGCGCCGTACTGACGTCACAGGCTGCGTCATGTGCCTGTGCTTATATTGGCATGTGAGCCGCTTGCTTACGACATTAAACCTTCGCCACCAACTGAGTCCAGCGTCGCCTTGCTCGCCGGCTACAACAGAGTTGCCCTTAGAACGGCCGCTAATTGTACACGGTGGATCTCTCGTCTGACAACGTTATAGACTGCAAACACTTTTGAGACCTCATATTGTCGAAAAAAATGTTGATTCGTCTTTTCAGGAATCGGTACATCACTAAAGTGAACCATGTCTTCGCAGAGCTATTTTAGCATTCATTGTGCGTTGTTTCGCCACAAGGCCGAAGGAAAGTGTGTTGCAGTAACGAATTTCAGTGTCACGCGAAGAACAACAAACAGCTCAAAACTTGCAGTGCACAGCGCAAGAAGAACGCGCGCACGAAATGAGCATAGACAGGACGAACACGGACAAAAAAAATGTCTCAGTTTTCACTTAATGTGTCAACAGCGCGCCCTCTCCGCAAACGCAGCAGCGGAAGTGGGTGAACTGACGTTCTTTCACGCTTTAATTACTGCAACGTCAATGCAAACTTGCGGTGGAAGCACAAGAGGTACAAGACAACCGAATCCCGAGATAAGCGCGCGCGATAGTGAGCCACCACGCTAGAGAACATCCATACGCACTTTGACTACGCCATGTGAAGGCGCGCGCGCACTGCGACGCGAAGGGTGGAGTGGGACGATGAACTTAAGAGTGCGTCCACCCAACGCGCACTTTCGTGTTTCTCGCTACTGATTACTAAAACGAGCTGAAATTTCCGAGCTCAGGTTAATCTTTTCTACCACCGCACCTTTTCCTCTTGGGATGAATAAAGTTTTTCTCCTCCTCCTGCTCTAAGCTCAGAGGATCGCCAGCTGTACGGAGTGTATATAAATGGCTCGCCGTTAAAATGTTTGAGAAGGGTCGCCCTGTGGTTTTGTGGTTAGCGTCGCGAGCCGAGAAGTGCTAGGCACTGGCTCGACGCCCAGCTGCGTAACTTTTCCGTCTTGTTTTTTAGTGGCGAAGCTCTTCTTTGTCTAACCTTGTCTTGTGACAAGCGTAACCGACAGTATCCGAGAGACAGACTGACGCATGGGTGGACAGACGGATGAATGGATGCACGGGTGAACACAATTACAGGTAGACAGACAGACGAACGGATGCTTCGCCGCACTTTTCACCATTCGCTCCCTGGATATGCTGTGAGTTTTCTTTTGCAATCTTTTGAGACATATTTTACAACGTCATATTCGTGACGGAAGTACGTCAGCAGAGTAGAGGTGAACCGCGGCATAAAAAACGTTAGTGTTAAAAAGTCCAATTTACATTGCAAACGTGTGAAGAGGCCCGCTAGATAATTAGTTTCACTAACGGTAGACATTCGGTGCAGGACTACCAAAAAGTTTTCTTTTTAAGAGCGAAGCTCCTGTTAGTCAAACCTAGTCTCGCGTCCGGCATAAACGGCGGTATCTCCCGAGCAGTGTACTAGATAACGCTGTCTCATAGAAGTACATACAAACTGCAGTTGAGTGAGATATTCGAGATGATGCTGTACCACAAGCCTCCGAATGGCTGCAGCGCAGGCTGTGCCTGGGTGCGCGGGGGACGAGTTGCTCTCTCAGTCTCCTGCATCGCGACCGTACCTGTACGATTGTTGGTTGGGCATGGACGAAGCGGAGTGGTGGGTGGTGAGGGCCGCGGCGGCTCGTGCTCGTCGCCACAGACAGACAGACAGACAGAGACAGACAGGCAGACAGACAGAATGAAGACAGACAGACGACAGACAGACAGACAGACAGACAGACAGACAGACAGACAGACAGACAGGCAGACAGACAGACAGACAGACAGACAGACGACATACAGACAGAATGAAGACAGACAGAAGACAGACAGACAGACAGACAGACAGACAGACAGACAGACAGACAGACAGACAGACAGACAGACTAGACAGACAGAATGAAGACAGAGAGACAGACAGACAGACAGACAGACAAACAGACAGACAGACAGACAGACAGACAGACAGACAGACAGACAGACAGACAGACAGACAGACAGACAGACAGACAGATGCACGCACGCAGGCACCGAAGAACGAACGCACGGACGCACGCACACACGCACGAATGGAGAGACGTACGCACGGAGGGATGCATGGACGAACGAATGCTTGGGTGTACGGACGCCTCACTCCACTCATCATTATTCACTCCGTGGATATATTGTGAATTCTTCGAACTGCTAACATTTGCCGGCAGAGCGGCTGATTTCGGCCATTAGTTGTCGCTGTGAATGCCTATAAATATGTCAGTATACCCTGAAAAGTTAAAGCATGAAAATTTCGGAGGAGAGAAAGTTAAGATTGCCTCCCTATTCCCCCGCTATTTTCACTCTTCTGGTTCGGCGTGCTCTTGACAGGATATATTAACTCACCATAATTATGGTTGTCAAAATCTCTGAAGAGAAGTTTTCTTCAATGAATGCGTTTGCAGCCGTTTTAGGCCACGTGCCTCTGCCGATGTTCACAGTACAAAAGTACTTCGAAGCACACCTAACTTCAGGTACGTGTGCAATGATTTCAATGCGCTATCTGGTATTTTTCGATAGTTTTATTACCTGTAGTAACCGTTTTATCGGTTTAACCTCAAGAAAATAAATAATTTTTGATCTCTCACAAAGGTTTTTTGCTGAAACTCAATTTTATATATATATATATATATATATATATATATATATATATATATATATATTTATATATCAAACCGTTTATTGGAAATAGAAAGAAAGAAAAAACAATACAGAGAGAATGTAGGTGGGGCTCCTATTCCAGGGCTGTACTGGGTTTAGCGGCCCGCTGCACCTGGCCGAGGAGCGCTAGTTCTACCTTCGAATCCTCACTGGTGAGCAAAGTCTCTCACTGCTCCCTTCCGGAAATTCTGCCGGCTATTTGCGGCGAGTTAATTTCGGTTGGCCTGTTCTGACAATCCAAAATTATGTGGGCCTGCGAGTGGGCCTGCCTCCGCACCGCGGACAACTATCGCTGATGGCATGCTTCAACGAAGGATTTGGATATGTGTTTGTTTGTATACGGTGCCAGTCATAAGAGTTCCGCCCCGGTTAGAGCTGTGTGTGGTACACTGTACTTTTGACGCTCAAGCCGTTGGTTTGCAGGGATATCTCGCGGTAACAAAGGGCTGTCGCCGGAGTGGTAGGCCGCTCGGTTGGTTAAAGCACGAGCTGTGCCATCCGCTGTCTCATCGCCGTCGAGTCCTGCGTGACCCGGGCACCAGATGATAGCATGGTGCTGCATTAGGTCCGGTCCTAATAGGCGAATGGTGTTGTGTGGTAGTTTTTCCCGTGAGAAAGAGTCTACATGCGGCCGTGGAATTGGTGAGAATAAGAGACGATCGTCCCAGAATATCCTCAGCTTTAATTTCAAGCGCGATAGCTAAAGCCTCAGCGTTATTTGCGGACGTGGCTCGAGCCGTGGCACAAGTCAGGAAGCCTTGACCTGCGGCCGCTCTATATACGACTGTGAGCGCGTACTTGTCCATGCCGCATAGGGCGACATGCGTTTAAGGCACGCTAATTGTCTAATAAAGAATTATAGAACAGTTTCTCCACGTTTGTTTAGTTGTCCTGAAAATCCTCTCCTGTTGAGCAGGAAAGTTAGTTTGTTACGGTAACACTGGCACACCACCGTTGAGAAATAAACAGTAATTCTTCCATTCATGCGGAAAGTGGTACTAAAACGAGCGTAAGACACACTTCTCTAAATAACGGAAGGTTCCTGCTATATTTGAAATATATTTCGCTGCCCTGTGTTGCATATGTGATATGAGAGCCAGCCAACATGGACGCCTTGGTGAAGCGAATCGAGACGACCAATTCTCCCAATGTAGAACGTCGGTGGATACTGGTGTGTACTTTGCTCAGGAGGACTCGCCCAACTACTAGACTATGTTGGATTCACAGGCATGGTTAAAGTTTCATGCAGTCCAGTCCCGCTACAATCAGCCGAAGGTGTTTCTAAGAAGAAGTTGCTTTATGCGGGGCTCTACCTTTGCTGCGCTGACGTACTTCCGTCGGAGATACGACGTTGTAAGATGAATGGCAATAGATTTCAAAAAAAAATGAGAAGGAAGACTTCGGTTGTGGGGCGTCAAGCCATCCACCTTTCGATCCACAGCGCGCGGCGATAACCACCAAGCTACAAAGCGTACCTTGTTCAGTATGTTAAAAGGAAGTCATTTATATATATCATGTGCTAAGAGCGGTCCTCCTCAGAGCTTAGCAACTTCAACGCATTTGCATCGTCAGCTTCGAGATGGCGCGAGAAGCGTGTGTTGGGTGCACTCGCTCAAAAGGTCGTCGCCCAGCGTCCTCGCGCACGTTGCTATGCGCGCGCGTTTCAACATGCTCTGGTCAAAGTTCGCGTAGATGCTGACTGGCATGGTCACTCACTAGCGCGCGCGTATTTCGGGATTCCGGCGCTTTGTACCTTTGCGCAAGTTTGCTTTGAAACAACTGTGGTTGAAGTAAGCACTAAAGAAGCATGGTGCCCACGCTTTTACGAAAGGAGCACGCGGCCCAAACACAAAAAAAATGGCTGTGACAATTTGCGTTCGTATTGTGTGTGTTTGCATGTTTGTTTCGCGCGTTTGTCTTCCTTTTAGCAGCGTGCCTCAAATGTCGAGCTGTGACAATTGGCTGCCCGCGCTTGTCCAGTGTATGCCCATCTTGTGCGTGCATTGTGCTGGTGGTGCGCGCGGCAAGTTTCGAGCTGATTGCTGTTCTTCGCGGCGCATTGCACTTTGTTGCTGTAGCATTGATTCCTTCACCCTTGTGGTGAAATAATGCACAATAACGCTCAGCTGCCTCTGCGAAGACGCGTTTCACTTTCGAGTAATATCACTGCCGAAAAAAGAGGCGGCAGCCACTATTCTTGTTTGTTTGTTTGTTTGTTTGTTTGTTCTTATGAGCCACGCCAGGCGCATTGCTCGCATTTGTCCGCCTTAGGCAGATCATGCGATAGCGCCACTGGGCGCCTCTTGAGCACGTGAGAAAATGAGCAAAAAGTACTATCTGCATGGCGCAACCTATAGCTGCTTCATATGCGTAAAATATAACTTCAAGATTTTAGATGTTTGTTTTTAACCAAATCAGTGATCCGGTTAGGCCTTTTGTCCCCGCAGCATGTTAACCACAACGCTGTTGGGTGGCACTAGCGGTCATTTTTTTTCAACTTTCGACCTCACTGTAATATTATAAATCATTTCTCATTGGGCAAAGGATGATAGTTGCTGCCGATGTGATGAACAATCTTCTCATTTTCGCCACAAGCAGAAAAACTTTTCCGAGCGGTGGACAAACCCTTTAACTATAAATCCACATCAAACTGATTTCTCAAAGCGGTCATTAACTGCCATCGAGATGGCATACTACAAACTAAATGTTTTCGCTTTTATCTCATTTCACCAGATTCACCCTGAGATACACATTTCAGCACCCATTTGCCGAAGTCTACCACATGTCATATGGCAGTATAAAGCGTTGCTTCGAAAAAAGTCATAAGTTTACAGGACACGCACACTTATTTCGCGTGCATTGCACTCTGTAGACGAGTGTTTCCGACGCATGATAGTGACCAGAGGTCTTATTGAGCTTCATTAAAGGTGAAGGGACACAGTAACAATTGATGTGAACTGATTCGCTAAGTAATGAAATCATTTTGACATCAACACTATGACTCCTATAAAACACGAGAAAATTGTGACCTTCGAAACTTTAGATGATAATGCCTCATACCTGAAATTTCAGTCCAAAATTGATTCTCGAAGAAGACATATGAATCTGCAACGTTCGTTCAAATACACTGAACAGTTTTCTGTTAGCGAAAATGTTATAAAAACTATATTCTTGTCATTTCTCTTTATTAGAAAACATTGTAATGATATTTTATGTCTAATAAATGTTTACAAGCTATCCCGCCATGGTAGTCTAGCGGCTAAGGCACTCACTCAGCTGCTGACTTGCAGCTCGCGGGGTCGAATCCCAGCCACGGCAACCCCTATTTTAAATGGAGGCAACAATGCTTTAGTCCCAATTTAGGGCAACGTTAAAAAAACTCAAGTGGTCGAAATTTTCGGAAGCCTTCACTGCGGCATCTCTCATACGTGGTTTTGGAGAAGCTAACCACAACAATTATTATGTCATCAATATTTATCAGCTATTCATGTATATCTTTAAACGTGAAACGTTGCCAAATGGGTTTGGTTGATTCAAAAATTTTGCTTGTGTGTAATGCACGCCCCGAACATACATAAAATAGGTTTGACCCACCCCCACACACACACGCACGCACACACAGGCAATTTCCGACTACGGCTACTGCCTTCAAGTGCTGTTATGTACATGTGACTGTTTAGATTATTTTATTTTGTATTCGTTATTCTTTAATTTAGCAAGTTAATATGGCAGATGCTTTGATTCGATGCAGTGACTTCACACGTAGTATTGAGATATTGTATAATAACATTGTATGACATGGTATCGTCACAGCAGTAACAATGTAGTAAAATTCATGCGGCACAATGTGCCTGAACTACCGAAGACAAGTGAGGCCCTCATCATGCTTTCTTGCCCGCTTTTAGCCCAATTTTTTCGGTATGCAGTGTTCGCTGTACACCGGACTATTTTTTTAATTTTATTCTGCAAGGTAGTTTTTCAACACAATAATTATTGTAACTGCCCTTAACGTTGTCTAAACATCAGGGAATTCATTACCGGTTGCAAGTAGGTCAGAAGCCGTCCTTGCACATTTTTCCTAGCTCATGAGCTGCGGACCGGGAATATTGGGAAACAAGAACACACATATCGGAACAGAGCAAATTTCGCGTTCCGAGTGGACGTGCATGGGTCGCATGAGTGTAAAGCACCTCAACACCACACGAGCAAAAAGATGCGGAGGAATGAACTTTATTTACCTAGATGACACGGTCCTGTGGTGGCTCCACGTGCACAGCAACGCTTTCAGCGCAGGCAGCGATCGCTCGCTGCTGTTACTTAATTAAGAAGGCACGAGGGTCTTGAAAATGCACAAAATTGTAAAAAATGCTGACTTTTGAGAATTGTAATTTGAGGTATTTATAGTGGAAAGAACGTTTTGGGAAAAGTTTATATATTCGAAAAATACCATTTCTCTTTGTCGAAAGCTTGATATGTGAACTTAGATGTTTTTAAAACTTTAAACGTAATTTTCCTGGGATTGATAATTTGTGAAGTGAATGAGCCCTACCGAAGTTTTGAGCAAGTTTCTGTGAAGTCATCTAAAAAAAAACTTGGCACCAATATTTTCCGCAGTGCTTGAACTACAGGCTAAGCTCTCTTTTCTCTCTCAACTTTGATATAAATATAATTATAATATAAATACCAGCTAATTACTGGAAACTTAGTTTTACCTTCCGAGCTTAAAAATTATTTTTGATAAAATAAACAGCCCCTTTGACATCTAGTTTGTTTTATCCTGTGTGATGAACATTTTAGAAGAAACTTGTAGTTTTGAAAACTAACTTTTTTGATTGCAAGTTACCAAAATGACCCGTAAAAAATCATGTAAATATAATGTGGAAATTTGTCGTAACTTTTTCAAAATATATATTGAGATGTGTATGCACATTTGAAATCTCCATTCAATGGTACACATGCATGGTAATTTTGTTGACTTTAGGATAATAAATAAAATCTTTAAGACGTTCGTCTCTCCTATTACTGGTTTTCGTGAGCTCCTTCCCCGCTGACCGTGAACAATTTCGCAGAAGCGTTTTAGCCCCACAATAGGTGATTGGGTCTCGCCGATTTCTGTGCTTTACAGTTTCGGCGGGATAAACCGATTCATGTGTACGCCATCCGGCCAGGGCAAGGCAAAATTTGAACGGCACTGGTGATTGTGGCTT
>WOVY01003778.1:0-69033 GCA_013436015.1 Rhipicephalus annulatus
AATAAATATTCTGAGCCATCGTGTACCCAAAACCCTCTCATTGAAACACATTATCGAACTCAATTATTTCGAGGAATAATGCATACTTCTGTCTTTCTGGATCTTCTCGATGACAGATTTTTATGGTGATGTCATTCCATGGCTTAGCACACAAATTATCTGTATTTTTAGCGTTTTGTCACATAACGATTTCTCACTTGATGACATGTAATAATTGTCGATCTATTTATATCGTTCACGTATGGTAGAATTCCATCTTGTTTTATCAACTTGTAACGGTACCAGACCTTCAGTAAGCTTCTCAAACTATTCGTCCCTTACTCCTGTCTACACAATGCAAATCTCAATGATTGATAAACTGAAAGAGGAATGAATGAAAAAAAATGATTGACTGCTTGATCTATTTCTTTTCAGTGGCAGCCCCGAGCGTACAGTTTCGCGCGCGGAGGCAGCCGGGAGTAAACCTTGAAACTTTTGTCTTGTGTGCCGTGCGGCGCTTGTGACAGCTCTCAATTTTTCGTTTTAGTTTTTTACAGCTCAAGTTATGTAAGACACGAAAACACATACACAGCAAACTTGTGTTCACCACATCGGGAAACTTCTTGGCATAGCGGCATGCAAGACACCACATGTAATCTTATTCAACTTTCACAACAGTTCTGCACTTACAGCGCTATATTTACAGATAATGTAATGTATGTCTTTGTGCTTCAACTCTATACTTCAACATTTCTTCATGCCTAACTCTTGCTCAGAAAAGTATTAAGCAGTATTCCGAACAGTCACAAGTTTGGTTTTTTGATAATTTTTTGTGCCATTGTCAATAAAATTGCGGTTCCAAATGAACATTGTTCGAAAGATGTTTCCTTGCTGTACAATTTGATGCAATTAACATTAACATAAAAAACTTTGGAAGCAATAAATAACGTTTCCAAAACTGAATTCCTCGCAGTCACGAAAGTGCTAGTATATTTTTTTCAGCATAGTTCGTAAAGTGTGACTGAAAAAGGAAAACAGCTTGTTTTAATAGGAATAAATAGGTGCACGCAGCACATTTGTAAGTTGACTTACACTTATCCCATGAGGATTCAACAGCAGCACGATAAAATTTTGTCTTACGGTTAGAGAGATGGTTCCCGTATCTGTTGTATCAAGGAGCACCAGTATTACATAAATACATTTTCATGAGGATATATTTAGGTTGGCTCGGATACTTAAGCTTCGAATAAGTCCTGTAGTTGCTGTGCACTGAGATTTTGATGTGGTTGGTTAATAGCTCATCTAAAAGGTGCACAAATTATTGTTTATTGAATCAAAGTCAGCCTTTTTTTAGTCCCCTATTGTTTTAAGCTGCTTACGTCAGCGTGAAAATTGTAGTAAGATACGCACCTGAATAATATTGTGATTGGTGATGATGCCGGGTACATTGGTCAAAGAAGTCAACATATACGGTTCTTTTGTCTAAATATGATTCATAAAGAAATTAATCTCATTCATAACACGTGCAGAAAAACTAACATGTTGTGTAAGACCAATATCAAAACAAATGCGAGTAAAATGCTCCGCTTGAGCTAAGTTATAAAGGCAACAAATATGAATAAAAATCTATCCTTACCTTCTCAGCAAATTAGAAACACCAAGTAGAAATACAATTATGAAATGGAAGCATCAACTTTTTCTATTCTAAAACCTTTATATGTACTGATAAACAACGTTTCAGTTCGTGAATAAAGAACTTCTTAGACTTAATTGACTATTCTGAACAAAGCCATCAAGAAATTCACAGGTAAAATGCGGAAATACGGGAGGCAAGTTACACTTCTTTGCTGTGAGCCACCGTTAGTGTGGACAAGATGACGAACAAGGGTCAGTTGGAGGACAGATGGCTTGATGACACGCATGGGTAACGAACTATTAACGAGAGCTCTAGTCTCACACTTTTTGAAGAAGGCAATATACTTTCGGATCTCGTACCATCTAGCTAGTAGAGCGTAAGTACGCAATGTCAAATACTTTAGGGAGGTACACAATTGTGGTATTTGCCTAATCTGTCTTGGAGGGCGCACATAAATGATATCTCGGCAAATTTTGCTGGTAGATTTTGATTGATAAAGAACATGTGTCTACGAATATGATTGAAAAACAACGCATTAGTAAAAACATATCTTGTACACTGTTAAACAGTAGTGTTCACAAAAGGTGCCAATTTTCCCAAGTTTGTGTACTATAAAACACAGGTTATCTATGAACCTCTGCAAAGTTAGCCTTAATTGACGCATATATGCACAAATCACGTTTAAAGCAGAAAATACTATATTCTCCTTTCCCTGCAGCGGCGTCTCCACCAGCACGCATTTGGTGAGTGGCGTGTGCACGGACCCCAGCAAACGCGGGGAAGCGAAAAGTATTTGGTTCTATTTGAAGTCGTGCTCAGCATCACTTATCCGTGCCCATGGAAAACGGGATAACTGCAAATCAGCCGATGTAACCTATCTGGATTGTTAGGGCTGCCGGCAGAGGAAGGACACCTCTAGGTGCCAGCGTTCACGTGTAGGCCGCCCCCTTCGTTCCCATTGACATATTTGGGGAAAATTTACAGCCGCTTTTTGACGGCTTCTACTGTTGCCTGCCTTCAGCCTTCTATTTTATTTAGTGATACACATCGTTTCTCACTTCGCGACCACATTTTTGACGCCAGGGGTTTCCTTACGTGACGTCAGGTGAAGAAGCTCATAGTAAAAAAGAAAAACAAACATTGGCTCCGTATATGCACGTTACACCGCTAATGTCGTCGAAAGACGATAATTTCGCATCTGGACAGAGTGAACAAAATGTTTATTTGGTGTTCTGCGCAAGAAAATTGATGAATGGTATTCTGAAGGCGCTGCGTTAGAGTACATCGGGTGTGCACCTGAGGCGAACGAGCGCATCAAGTCTTGTCACACGTGAGACTTGAGCCCTACCGGGCCGTTATCCCGGAAAACTGGGCGCGCGCGGTGCGCGCCGGTCTCTGAGGTGATATGGTGTAGAATTCGAGGTGATGGGTAGGTGCCACCACCGTATCGTCTTAGCAAAGCGTTAGATTGGAATGGATAAACTTTTATTTGATCCTCCAAAATACAGATCACTGTGTTGCTGGTTAGAAACACTTTCCAATTCGTGCAAGCGTTGCATGGCCAGGGCAGCGTTATAAAGACTACGATCGTTGAAATTACTTATGTATGCCTTTTCTAGTAAAACATGCGCATATATATTATTGATTTGTTATTATGTTGCTCATTTATGCGCAATAATTGCTTTTTAAATGACAATCGCACAAGCATGAACGCTGAACCTTGAGCAATATTTCGTGAACAGTACAACTTTTGCGCCTGTACAGCTATTCTGACCGCTATATGTTTGGGTCTTTGACAATAGAGTCCACCAATAGCAAATCTATTGATAAAATAAAAAGGCAAAGTTTAATCAACATCGCACGAGTACTTGTTCTATCTAACCAGTGATAGCGTAAACAAACTCAACAAAGCTATCCGAATTGTGTCAGCTTGGCACTAGATGTCGTAATTCTTTGTTTTGCTGCAGATCTATGGTGAAGCATTAGGGTTTTACTACGGAGTTTAGCAAGTGCCTAATTATGAGTTAAAACATGAACCTCGATCTACCCAGTCATGTGCGGAAACACGATGTTTTATAAGAACATTTATTTAGATATCAATTTCTACTCACGTTTTACGCCCAATCAAAGGGCCTGAACATGTGGAACTGAAGAGCACTCGCAAGCAGACCTTTTTTACTCTCAGGAATGAAATGACTTGTTAAGGTAATAATTTTAAATCTTTATTCACTCCTCATCTTCTGTACCGTCGTTTACCAAGGGCGTTATCAATGTGCAGAGGCACCTGAAACATAATGTAAAGAGCAAGCCAAGATGAAATTCATTTCAAATGCATAGTATTAAGAACATGTGTAACAATAATGATTACGTATTAAATTGCAATATTATATACTGCGCTTGCGCTTGCCACTAGCAAGTGCAGCAAGTACTTTTAGAATCATTTTATTTTGCTTTTATTTTTGCTGCCTTTCCTGCCTCTTTCGTTTGTGGTAGTTGATTACAATACAATAATCAGTGCTCTCAACTATCAAGACGTTCTGTTTTGTCAGATTTTGTCAAACTTTGTTCAGTGCTCCAGTGAACTGTACTGGCTAGAAATTTAACTGGCAGGAAACCACAGCATGAGAAACAACCACATGGCATTAAGTGGAACTTAGCGTCTGAAACATAGGTTTAGAGAGACGTACTGTTTTTACTGTTTAGAGAGACATACTGGTTTAGAGAGACTTACTGTTTTTTCTCTTTGTTTTCTTTGTTTGCTTGTTTCTACATTTTTTTTCTCGTGTAATATGAGGTAGACAGAAGTGGCAAAACGCCTGCGATTGTTAAAATGTGGTGTTTACCTCGTTGCAGTATGCTTCGGAAACACGTACGAAAAGAAGATCTACATTGCTTTGCGAAAGAAGATCTCAACTCAGCACTCGAACTCTCACGTGGCTAAGTAGCGCAAATGAAATAATGAAGTATTCGTGAAATATATTGTACAAACTAATCTGGAATAAGGAAAAAACATCAAGTGAGCCAAATATTCCATCAGGGAACTCAAAAAAGTCATCAGCCGGAACAGTTGTGTGCATTCGATCGCTTGAAGTATCAAGATCTTTATTGCTACTTCTTTGTAGATGCGAATTTGCCTATTTAGTTGGTCCCGAATCACCCCAAACAGTGTTGTGTACACATACTCTTCAGAAGGCACACGCAGTTAGATAATTATATGCTTGGAAAGCTGTACAAAATTTTATTTGAAATGCTGATTGACACCTCATTTAGAATATTTCTTTCTCAAATTATGCGTTAGCGGGCATCTAGGTACAAGCGACTTACAATGCCAAACTTAGGATACTTGGAGTGAATCACGGTTTTGTCCGCTTATTAAAGCGCAAGTGCAGTTATCAGCCTCTCGCAGATGTATGCATAAAGCTTACGTGCTGTGAGAGAGGTGCAGTCCCATCCTTATGAACGCCCATAAGGCATGCGCTTTACGCCCTACACACTTGTCCAGTTATAACTGCTTTCCAAGGCTAAGCCGAGAATCGCAGTTACGAAAATGATCTGGCGCTTCTCTCATACACTGTACTTTGTTTTACAATTCTATTATTTATGTAAATTTTCCCTAATTCATGACATACAAAATGCGATCATGACCCACAATTTCATGAGGCCAAATGCGCGAAAGTAACACTGCGTTCTTTACGCAACCGGTTTACCGGATGTGCTTCGGCAAACATTATCATTTTTGCACCGGTTCCTTGCATTCCGTGTTGATCAAGCGCCTAGATGAGCAAACAGGATTAGCATTCGTTACGGGCTAGATAAGCGGCCTCCTCATTGTTTGTAGGCTTCTATGCTTCTTTGAGCTGTTCCGGTTTTTTTCTGCGCATTGGCCTGTGTATAGGTTGTGCTCAACAAAGTCTTGGCCCACTTCGTTTGTTGCTCTAGAAACCTGTCTTGGGCTCTTGGAACACCTCATTTTTTTGCGCATCCTAGTCCTTCATTTACATTATTTTATGGTGAAGACTACCACGTAATGAACTCTTGCCCATTCCTTTCGTGCGGTAACGGCGAAGTAATCCAGAACCAATGATTCATTGAGATGTTGAAAATTGAATAAATTTTACTCGCCACCAGCCGCACATTCAGGTTGCTTCAATGAATGCGTAGTTTATCGTACGTGCAGTGAGGAATTATTGTTCTTAAGGGCAAAGCTTCTTACGCTGTGGTCGGTTCATCCCGTATTTGTAGTTGTAGCCACTTCTTGTTTATTCCTAAAATATCCACTGAATGGCGGTCTCTACATATGATGAATATATGATGAAATGTTCCCAGATGGCGGTACTTAGAGTGTTCACTAGATAGACGGACGGACACATGGACGGACGGACGGCGGATGGCGGACGGACGGACGGACAGACAGACAGACAGACAGACAAACAGACAGACAGACGAACGGAGGTGTGAAAGGATGAACGAATGGATGCACGATCGGGCGCACGGACGGATGCATGGACACTAGGTTAGATGCACGGATGCAAGGAGGAATTGATGAAGGAATGGATGGATGCAAGGGCAGTCGCACGAATGGGACGGTCACACAAACGGACGCTTCACCTCACTCATCATCATTCGCTTCGCGGACATGCTGTGATTGTTTTCTCAAAGGAGTAGCTCTGGGTGAAAAACCTAGTGTGGTGCTATCGGCCTATTCTGCAGACTAATAATGTCGCATTTAAAAAAATAAGTACTATACATAAAAACAAGCAAATGTCCGCCAATTTTCTTTTCTGCGCTTCTATGGGCTCAAAGAAATCATTTTTTAGTGGATAGACTTCCATTCTGAGAAGATGACTTACATAAACGCAGTGTGGCACACTTTGTCAAAGAATAACAAGAAATAACCTTGATAACAAGGCTAGTGGTATTTTTTAAGACCATGATCGTCTTGTAGCAATATGGCTGCATTTAAACATGCATTGATACAAACCAACCCTTCGATATAACTGTGCGCAATCTTATGATCACATCAACCAATTTATGCGGTTTTAAATGCGAAGCATTTCTTAGCGAGCTTCGCCGACTTTGAACGTATCTATCTATCTATCTATCTATCTATCTATCTATCTATCTATCTATCTATCTATCTATCTATCTATCTATCTATCTATCTATCTATTTATCTATCTATCTATCTATCTATCTTATCCATCTATCTATCTATCTATCTATCTATCTATCTATCTATCTATGTAGCCAGCCGCCTATAAACTTTCAGCTCTCCTGGCCGTTTCGAAAGTGGTATCGATACTGAAATTGATGTGGCTTAATATGACTATATGACGAGCGAAATTGACTAGCGATAACATCAAAATTGTAATATGTATGTCATGAATGTCATTATTTATCTGATGGACTTGCTGGTGTTGCGGTGGTTTCACTCACATGTCATGTTGCGAAACTCATATGATTTGATAAGACAGGACTGCACAGCGAACACAAGCGACAGACCCTAACCTGAAAATCATGACATGCGTCTCATGTAAGAACATGACTACATGCCACACTCATGATGCGCTCGCGGCCGTTTCACTGGCTTCGCATATACCGAATTTGGCATTACGGGACGTGAATACATGACGAAGGTTTGTGACTGGTGCAAACGAGGTAGTCATGAAGAGCGTGTTATGCAACAACATGACTATATGCCACGCTCATAATATGCTCGCGGCCATATCGCTGGCTTCACATATACCAAGTTTGATATTACGGAACGTGAATGGATGACGAAGGTATGTGACTTGTACAAAGAAAATAATCATGAGACGCGTGTCATGTAACAACACGACTACATGCTACCCTCATGATGCACTCGCGGCAGTTTCGCTAGCTTCACATGTATGAAATTCGGTGTTACGGAACGCGAATGAATTGCGAAGGTACTTGACTGATGCAAACATGATAATCATGAAATGCGTGTCACGTAAAAACATGACTGCATGCCACGTTCATAATGCGGCCATGGCCGTTTCACTAGTTTCACATATACAAAATTTGGTATTATGTGACGTGAATGGATGACGAAGGTATGTAACTTGTACAAACATGATAAGCATGATATGCGTGTCATGTAACAACATGACATGACGCCACACTCATGATGCGTTCACGGCTGCTTCGCATGCTGCACATAAACCAAATGTAGTATTACGTCACGTGAAAGGACGACGAAGGTATGTGACTGGTGCAAACATGATACTCATCAGGCGCGTGCCATGTAAAAACATGACAACATGCCACGCTACTCATGCGCTCGTGGCTGTATCACTAGATTCACTTCTACCGAGTTTGATAATACGGAACGTGAATGGGTGACGAAGGTAACATGATATTAATGAGATACGTGTCATGTTACATGTAATAACATGAGAACATACCACGCTCATGATGCGTTCGCGGCCATTTTGCTAGCTCCGCATGTACGAAGTTTGGTATCACGTGACGTGAATAAAGGACAAAGGTAAATGACAAGTCCAAACAGTACAATTATGATATGGCGTGTCATTTGGTGGCCCCGTGCGGAGCATCATGCTTAACTACGTGCTCTTCGTTATACAGGTATGTCTTGGCTTTTACGGGGCTGAACGTGTTTCCCTGCTGGGTTGCTGTGGTCATTCCGCCACAACGCCGATGTCATCAAGTATCCAACACGTGCAACTTGGGACGTTGCTGCTACCACTATCAGCATGGCAGAACAAACCTCATCATGATGCGACGCTTCGCACGTCACGTCCAGAGGATCCTTTTGGCGCAGCAGCGACATCTGGCACATCGGCGGGACTGCATAAAAGGGCCGAACATGACCCGCGCGCGCTTCACTGGGCTTGGTGGCACCGTTCGGAGCGTCATGCTTAACTACGTGCTCTTCGTTATACAGGTTGGTGATAAACGGTCCTTTGTTGAATGTACTAAAACTAGTTACGTTGGACTAGTGGTGCTGCCAAGCCCACAGTACGCGTTGTTTTGCTACCTGCAGTGTGTTCGCGTGATATTTTTGTTATTGCAACTGAGTGGTGACGTAGAAGAGAACCCAGGTCCTGACAAAATAGATCAAATACTAAAGGCCGTCAATGAACTTAAGACATCTCATACAGCTCTTGAGACGGGTCTTAAAGATGTCCAGCTAAGGCTATCTCAGATTGAAAGTACCCTTACGTCATTAAAGCAATGTCAGGAGAAGATAGAAAAATGTGAAGCAACCGTATCGACTATGCGCAGTGATTTCACTGAAATGCACAACAAAATAGGAGAGCTAGAAAATAGAAGCCACCGTAACAACATCACTATTTATGGTCTTAAAGAAACAGAACAAAAACCAGAAATGGTGCAACAACTTGTGACGCGAGGGTTATTTTCTGAAATGTTGGGTTTCGAAGTGAAATCTGTTGAGCGTGTGCACAGGCTCGGTCTTCGGAAGCCTAACCGCGACCGACCAGTTATATTGCGCTTCTATGATTTTGCAGAAAAAAATGCTAATATTACGAAACTGCTATAAACTAAAAAATACAGCCATATCTGTATCAGAAGACTATTATAAGTTTGTTCGTGAAACTCGGAGAAAGCTGTGGCAGGCGTCTGCGCTGAATCGCAGTAACGAAGATAAGGTGACACTGGATTACGACAAACTAAAAATGAACGGAGAATGTTTCACATGGAATGAGATAGAAAATAAAATGGTGGCTGTGAAACGTGCTCGTACCGATGGTCACAAGAAGGCAAGCACTTCTCAAGCGTGACCGAAAACAAAAGAGTCACTTACGCTGCTTTGCTTTAATGCAAGAAGTATCGTAAACAAAACACAGCAATTGGAAGAACTGTTGCTTTTGTATGGCCCTGATGTAGTGGCCATTACGGAAACGTGGCTGAACCCTGATATTCACGATTCAGAGATAGTGCCACCAGCATACGCACTGCTTCGCACAGATCGAGAAGGCCGTGGTGGGAGCGTGGCCATCGCCATTAAACAGAACAAGCCTTTTCATAAAGAAAGTGGCATTGATGGTCACGGAAGTGTGTGGTGTTCAATCCTTATTAATAACGTCCCTGCGTGGATTGGTGGTGTATACCGGTTTCTGGGTGCTCCTGATGAATACCTTGTAAAGCTACAGAACTTTCTTCACGGCTGTGTAGGTGAGCGAACGAAACTAATACTTACTGGTGATTTTAATATGCCTGGAATAAACTGGAAAACTTTTGCCATCGGAAATACTGCCGTTAAAGGTTCAGATATACTTTTTGACATTATGTTTAGTCGCTCGTTGACACAGCTGGTGATACAACCGACTGGCATCCACGGGTCGGCATGTTCAGTGCTTGATCTTGAATTGGCGTCTGGCTCATTAACACCACAAATAAGTATTGAAGAGGGAATCTCTGATCACAAGCTCATTCTGTTGACATTTCATGGCATGGGCGGCCGCGTATCACACGCAACGACGTGCATATCAGTTAGATTACTACAGAGCGAATGACAAAAGTGTTATAGATTTTCTTGTAGCATCACAAGACAATTTCACAAGATGAACAAACTAAAATCTGGAATCACGCATTTTGAATCAACCTTCATACCAACTAAGCTAAAGAAAACGAAGCGTAAAACGCCGTCGATTACGAGAAACATAATCCACCTGAAGAGAAAAGTACGACTCCGCAAACATAAAAAGAACTCCGCTGCACTCAGTGAGCTTTCAAGCCACTTAAAAACGGAAATAAAGATGGCAAGTGAACACTTTTTCTCAAGCCCTCTGACTGAGTTTATGACAAATCAAGCACGTAAATTTTGGAAGTACTTATCAAAGCCAAATAGCATAGTAACTTAAATGGAAATATCGTGTAGTCTTGTTGAAGATGCACGGATTATTGCAGATGCTTTCAACATTTACTTCCAATCAATTTTCACGCGTACGCAGCCTTCATTTTTACCGTCGTCTAACAGTGAAAATCACATGCCAGAGTTAACAATAACAGAGTCTGGCATATTTAACCTGCTTTTTCAACTCGGTATAAAAAAATTGCAAGGCCTGGATCAAATTTCTAATGCTTTTCTGCAATAGATATTTACCTTATCATTACAAACAGCTGTGCTTTCTTATGATTGGTTGTGTGCAAAAGTAATTTCTATCCATAAAAGTGGGAACGAACAACTGATAAACACATACAGGCCAATATCACTGACAAGTACATGCTGCAAACTAATGGATCATATAATAAACAAAGCACTTATGAACTATCTAGAGGAAAATAATCTGCTTTATCCGAACTAACACTGTTTTAGAAGGAAACTTTCGACCACTACACAACTTTTAGAGATTACTCATGAGTTTGCTTTAGCTATTGATTCTAAACTGCAAATAGATGCAATATTTATTGATTTTTCTAAGACATTCGACAGCGTTCTGCACTCATTGCCCGTACAAAAACTTCAACCATTTGGGGTTGACTGAAAAATTGTCCATTGGATTGCCGCTTATCTTTCCAACCGCACCCACTATGTTTCTTTTAATAATGGCGAGTCCGACCGTGCCGACGTGTTCTCTGGTATTCCCCAAGGGTCCGTACTAGGACCAACACTTTCTCATATACATCAATGACATCTACAGTGCTATGGAACCTGGTATTACAATGAGGCCTTTTGCAGATGACTGCGTCATATACTCTCCCACTAGCACTACAGAAGACCAGGTGAAACTTGACAAATCTTTACAAAATATTGGGCAATGGTGTGAAAAACTTGGTATGCAAATTAATACAGAGAAAACCATGTGCATTACAATTTCCCATAGAAGGACCACTTCACTTTCAGTACAACATCTCTGGGGCAGACATCAAGCACGTAAATACCGTAAAGTACTTGGGGTCACAATAACATCATCGTTAAAGTAGGATGTCCACATTAATCAAATTTCTGCACGTGCATTCAAACAACTAGGTTTTTTAAGGCGTAAACTAACCGGAACTTCTCCTCAAGTTAAACGTACAGCGTACAAGACGCTCATTTAACCCATCCTGGAATATGCAGCTATAGTTTGGAGCCCGCACAAAAAGAACATGATTGATGCATTGGAAAAGATTCAAAACCGGGCTCTTAGGTTTATTTTTACAAAGTATGCCAGGCGGGAGAGTGTTTTCGCGCTGCGTTTGCAAGCACGTGTCGCAACTTTTGCTAGCCGACGACAATTAGCCAGCCTGAAATTTCTTTTTCTTCTTTCAAACAACCTGGTAAATTTAAATAAGGATGATTACCTTAAAGCTCCTCACCGTCACTCCAGTAGAACTAACAATGACAAATGCATACGCCCATTCCTCTCACGTTGTAACACGTTGAAGCATTCTTTTTTTCCCGAAGCTATAGAGATGTGGAGTGACTTGCCGAACGACGTTGTCAGTGCACAATCACCTTTTCATCGCTGTTGGAAATTCATCTAGAGGCATTGCAATAAATCCTGTGCTATCTCCGCCGATATAAAGGTTTAAACAGTGTATCGCACATGTGCTCCTATATTGCTACATGTGCTTAACCACCTGCATCTGCATATCAATGTTACCGTTCATGTTATCATGCTAAGTAGTTTTTTTCAGTGAAACACATGTGCATTGTTCATTTATTGCTTTATATTGTTATATCGTTATTTTTCTTTCCTTTTCATCTTTGTGATATGTTGTGTTATTTGCTATGTACGCCCTCTACTGTATAGGCCTCAAAAGGCCCGCAGTATTGAATAAATAAAAATAAATAAATAGATTTTAAGTTTGACCACGCTTGACTATGAGCGTGCTATGCCGCGCTCAAAGCACGGTCGCGGCTAGTTCGCTAGCTGCACATATACCTAATTGGGTATCAGGTGACGTGAATAGGTGACGAAGGTAAATGACACGTCCAAGATTGACAATCGTGACATGGAAGTCATTTACGTCGTGATTCAACTCCACCTCGTAACATGTGCTGATATAAAGTGACAAATGTTGCTTCCTCATTCGGGCTTCGCATATAATTCATTCCCACTCTATGTGGGATCTGCCAATTTTTAATCAAGATTTCTTCGTCACAAACATACAGTTCATTTGTGACAGTATTACTTGATTAATACTAGAAAGATAAATGAAGCTAGAAATGGCGTAGGCCTTTAAAAAGCTGATAATTCAGTGCACCCAGAATTATGGCCTGTGTACTGTTCTAGATAGAGCCAGGAACAACACTAAAGGTATCTACAATACCACATATATAGTCTGCACTGGCCTGTACTAATCGAGGCGTTTGTCAACTGGTCACTGCAACGAGGTCTGCCGCTGTGATAATTATTGGGCCCTGAGAATGTGGCGCCTGCGCGCCCTATTTCCGGAATAGTTTTGTGTAAAACTAACGATATAACTGGGGCAAAAACAAGATCCTCACATACACCTGAGGTTACCGAAAGATAACAAAAATGCTTAACGGTTGTGTATATCAAATTCAAGTGAACATAAAAGGTTGTCTATAACCCACCGAATTGTAATTTAAATAAAGTGCTTTGGACGCTGACTGCCAACGCTACAATGACGACAGGCAATGTCCCACTAGGTCATTGCTGTTAAATTGCCTTGCAAAATACAACACATGCTGTAGCAATGTCCGGCACTGTGCAAGGAAACCCGGGTCTCCATCTACGGAAGAAGACTGGCGATCTCTTTTCACAATCAGTGAAAACGAAGATCAGCTAAGGGCTATCTACGGAGTCTATGACATAGCCGAGAAGATGCACCTTCACGTCAGTTTGTGGGCCAGACCCACTAATTTTGCCCCCTAAGGAAGAGTAAGCGTTGTGTCTGTATTCGAATAAAGTTTTTTCTCTGCCTGTTTGCCTGCCTGCCTGCCTGCATGTACAGGGTGTCTTTCCTTCAAACTGGTACCGACACTGGCTTCGTGCTGTGGTAGAATACTCGGCTGCCGCTCAGGATGCTTGAGTAAGGTTCCACCTCAGACTGCGATACTGACCCTTTGCGCCCATTTCATTTATCTTTCATCGAACACACTCGCGACACAGGCGCTACATCTTCCGGGACAGGGAATTATCTTTGTCGCATTGGTATTTTCCATGTGTGTCCTGCATATGCCTGAATTGATATTCACAATGCATTAGGTGTGTTGTATACCTACATAATGAGGGAAACAGGAAGCAGATATGAGGTAAACGTGACTAAGGTATATGACGCTTTATTTCGTTTCATATATTTACTAGTTCAATGACAAACGGTAAAGTTCATGTTATTCACGTCGTTGCCTGTTTATCACATTCTCCTACAGTAGTGCTTTCATGTGCTAATTTTGATACGGGTGAAGAACCACGAGAGTGTACTGATGGATGGATGGATGGATGGATGGATGGATGGATGGACGGACGGACGGACGGACGGAGTGGCGTTTACTCTTCTAAGGAGTGTTTTGCATTTCAGACTGCGACGTAGAAGACCGATTATAAATAACTCTAGTAGAACTCGCTGTCGGAGTAGTTGGTGCATGTCTGGATTAAATATTCAACGTCACGCCAAAAGAACAACCACACACAAAAAGAAAGCGCCCGTCGTGTCTGTATTTAATACTTTTTGTGTGTGGTTGTTCTTTCGGTGCGACGTTGAATATTTAAACACCATAAATAAGTTTGAGCAATGCTTTGCGACCCCATTATCAGGTAGTCATACAAAAATCATTATATTCGTTGAATTACTCGCAGGATTTCAAAATAGCAATAGAATTTCAGCTCATCTACCTTGCGTACATGTTGTTGAGCAATCGTATAAAAGGGAATCAGATGCGTTAATTAAGTGTTTTTTTCGCATGAGTATGCAGAGTAAACACAATCACAATGAAAATCACAAAATGCAAAGTTTTTCGTTCAGCATAACTGTACAACAAAATTTAGTATACTAACGCACATAAAGTGGGACCTGAAGTTCAGTAGTCCTGCGTTAGTTGTTTCAAAATCAAAACGTGTCTTGTTTTCTACTTTGATACACGCACACTCGTGTGCCTCGCTGTGCACGTGTGTTTTCGAAGTGCCAGAGAGGCATGCTCCTCCAAAACTAGACACAAGCCGTGACACCAAGTTGTCGAGTACCGAAGCGTTGTGTAACGTCGGAGGTAGGTCGCCAGATCGAGAAACAGTTTCCATCGCCATGCAATAGCAACAAGTAATGCGAAAGGAACGACCAGACGAACTCGGTCGCGTATTTTTCAAGTGGCACCTTTAGTTGTATACAGGGTAAGCTATTGGGGAAGATTTTCGAGTGGCTCTGTTCCTACGTGTCACCATCACTTCTCATTTGGCTTTATCGGATCACGTTTTTGTGGGACCCAAGGTGTATTTCACAACACCTTTCTTAGCGGGTTCACTTTCACCACTCTGCAAAACAGCGCTGTCACAGAAAGCGAACTCCGACCACGTATATTTTTTCCCATAGGTGTTGTACAGTTTACACAAATAACTCCTGTCACTTCTTCATTTTTTACAGACATGCCTAATGACGGTTATGGTAGGTGGCTATGGCCTTATGCAAGGTTTAAGACTTGCCCGTGCGTGTCTTTGGCTTAATATGTGCACCAGTGCCGTGCAATGGGCGTCTCTATTCTAATGCTAATACAATGCTAATAAATGTGGACAGGGCAAACATTGTATATATGTGCTATACGGCCGGCCTGATGAGGTGATCTTCCTGAAGTCTTGGGCCGGACAGCAGAAGATCATTAATAAAGCACGCTTCTGTAAGCCAGGAATGGTGATATTACAATGTCCCGTTTTACGCGTGACATAATAACAGTCTTTTCAGAAGGGGTTCTAACCGAGCACAACAAGCACAATGTTCAATTCTCTGTGCGCATGTCGTTCTTGATAGGTTGATAACATTAGGAAATCAAAATTCAGGAATAAATGTGACAGTTACAATGTGCTACTCAGGGAGCCTGCTTTTTCACATTGATTTTCTAGGAACAAAGGTGGGAAGAAAATTACCTTAAAGTCAACAGTGCATGTTCTCAGCCGACATTGTCTTGAAATAAATGCATTTAAATTACAATGAAGTTTTGAATAAGTACACTTGGCCAATCACAGAACCACTCTGTGAACATGTGCGGATGACTGCGCGCGCTTCTCCAAAAATTATGTCGGACAGCAAAACTCACTGCTTCCACTCCCCTTTGCACGTGTCAAGGGAAATTATCTCAGTTAGAACTTCAAGGGCGAATAAATGGAAGCCTATATTCAAATATATGAGCTCTAGCTAAATCCAGCCATCGAAAAATTTCAGGATCTTTTAGCTTTCGCTTAGTATGGCTCAAAGAAGAAAAGCCCCTTTTTCTTTTCCTGTTCAGTCGGTGCGTTTAAGGCTCAGACAGTGCAGTTAAGATTGGTCCTGCCCTATCCGGCGAAAAATTTATACACCTCGCGTAGTTTCGCACTGCATCAAACATCAGAGGCGCTTTACCTGGTTTCGCATTGGTTCATGCTAAAACACACTTGATCATGCTACGCAGCCATAGGATGATGCCACCTTGAAATATAACGTCCCGCGACGTCAGAGTGATGTCATATTGATCTAAGAAATTTAGATTATGAAGGACGTGTTATTGCAATACTCGTGCTGCACGCCACAGGACGGTTACGCCGATGGCATGATTTCGCCTTTAATGAGGCATCTGCAGCTATCACCTCAATAATGTGAAAAGGTAGAACCACACTACCTTTAAATATTTCTCGTGAAAGTAAGTCAAAATCTCACCTGTTGGTTCCTCATGAGATTGTCATATCATGTTACACTACTGCTTCGGAAAACTCATCCGCGAAGCATCCATATGCATGAAAATTTTTAATTTCACCTAATAGTAAAAAGTAAACCGATTGCTTTAAGTTCTGCTGTGCAGACAATACGCATCTGCATTTTGGCATCAGTGTAGAAACTACACGTGTGATTTGGCCGTCATTATGAAAGTCAGTGTTTGTATTTTAATTAGAAGCGCGAATGTTGCTGAAATGCTTCATGTTGTGAATACTTAGATTGAACGCAGCCGCTCTGAGAGAACACGAGCGGGTTATGCACAAGACATATCATCAAAAAAACTAGACTTTAATTGGTGATAAAAAGATAAAAAAAGTATAAACACAAATTACAGCCCAGAAGCTGACCAGTCAGACCAGTCAGATATAGTCTAGTTCGTCATAGTCATCTCCTGCCCATCGGACGCCCATCTTGTTGCTCTCACACAGGACGAAGCCGAGCAAGGCCTCCCGCCGGCCCACTGCACCCGATGCCCTGGCGGGGAAGCTACCGCTGACAGCCGATTCTGACACGTTGATGTTGTCAATAGAAACAGGGGCGAGGGCCAGCCAGGCCATGGCCGGGTGTAGCAGATTTACAACCGCCTGCCGTTCTGGAAGGTGCCTCAGGCCGACTACCACGACCGAGATCATGGTGAGGGCAAGAGATCCTGCTGGCACCATCATGGTAATCCTAGATTTCCAGGTGTGGTGCACGAGGTATTTGTGAAGCTGGCTGTGTAGCAGCAGCTCCTGACCCGAGAACGTGCTGTGCAGCATCGTGGCCGTCAACGTCTAGCGCAATGATGAGGCAACGGCACAGCTCGGTTGCCAGAGGCACCTTCGTGCTCCTCCTCGGACAGGGGTCAAATGGGGCGCTCTTTCGCAATAGTTGGAGGCTACGACAAACTGAAACTACGGTTCCTCTACAGGACAAGGCTGGTAGCCCGGGATTTCGGTGGTGCCTCGATCACGATGACTCTGCTGGCGTACGACCAAACCGGGAAGCAGGCGACGTTCAGGAAAATTAGCCTGCGCATTTCTTTGTTTGTTTTGTTTGTTTTGTTTGTAGCCTCTGATCCATGGCTCAATCCACGCAGCTTTTCTTCTTCTTCTTCTTTTTGTCTGATGGTTCATACCCAATGCAGGATTTTGGCCAAGTATTGGGTGAATATTTTCGTTGGTATGCTGCTCATACAAGCTAGAATTACCTTTTATAACAAAGTTATTTACAAATATTATTGATAATATATTTCAGTAGTCCAGAGTTGAAGCGCCGAAAGAAAGAACAAATGATTGTTATATTTCCTGCCCCACATTTGGAACAGGAGGTACTATGAACTTTTTTCTCAAAGACGAGTACCGGCTAAGAGATAGAAAGTAATGGCAAATGGTTTCCTCATCATTACAAAACAAAAGGCTTGTTTGGAAACTATAACCCCCCTCCATTGACCGGTCACTTCAGTGAAGCCGAATACGTAGCTTGGAGCCGCTTACAAGCGCCATCGCATCCGAACCCACACGCATTCTCCAAAATTGACCATGACGAATACCCTTCACCCACATGTAGGCTATGCAACACTATACTAGCTACACTCTGTCATATAGCATGATAGGACCAAAGAAACACACCTAAAACAGATGTCTTTAGCGATTGCCATAGAGACGGGAGGGAAGAGGCTCAGTCCAGGACGGGCTGTTGTTTTCAAGAGGCCCAAGTGGCCTGTGCGAAAACTGGAGCACAAATTAATAAAGGAGTCTCAAACTAGGGACACCAGCCACTTCTCAATAGATGCAAAAAACTATTTCATCGTGACTATCCCCATTACAGAAAAGAAATAGAGGGGAAATACCCACTGTAGGATATGGGCTCCATATCGAGGCGTTTTATAAAATCTAATAAAACTTTAAAATAATGCAGGTTGTGGAATAAAAAGAATACATATTTTAGAAAAATATGTCGGTAATCACTCGAACCTACAAAATATAAAGCTTACCACTGCTGTAGTTGGAGTCCGAAAGAGAAACAAACTGAAAGTGCGAGCCTAGAGTGCTGTTTTAGTGGTGAACGTGTGAGCGCGCCAAGATGACAAGCTAATTGTGGACCAGCCGGTGTGCGAGACCAATCAGCTACACAGTCGGTCCACGGTTATGAGTCTGCTGGGGTCTGGCACAATCACCTGCTGAGGGTGTGGCCCTGACGCCAAGGATAGGTTGCGGTCCGGCACAACTGACTGCGATGTAGGCTCGGCGCTACGCGGAGCATTCCTTAGCCAGACGGGTCAGCCCGCCTCTCTCTCCTGCTTCAAGCGTGAGTCTACTACGCGGTCATAGGCGCAATGAGTGACGTCTACGAAGTATAGTTACCGAATGAGTCAGGGCGTCTATAGATACTTGTAGGCTATTGGACTGTAAGGACTGGGTGGTCAGAGCAATCGTAGCCGTGTTGTACTGTTCGGCCACGTATTGAAAGTGTATAGATTGTGCTTTAATCATGTTGAGCATAAATGTTTTTTTTTCTTTGAACTTCTCTTTGTGAGACGAGATACCCACGAGTCACCACAATTAGTTATAAAAAAAATTTTAAGCAACGCCACAATTTAAAAAAAAGAAAAAAGAAATGAATAAAATAAAGTGTAGGCGTATGACGACACAGAATAATAGTAAGATAGGTTAGTATGTTAGTATTTTCGTTTCATTAGGATAATTTATTACAATCACACAAACGCTCGCGCTGGTAAACCTAGAAATAGAGGCTGCAAGAAGAGAGAGTGCCGGGAACAAATAATTTCATTTCATAGTTTCTCAAAAATGTTCTAACTTAGATCTTCCTGCTGTAGCAAATTGCCTACAACACAAAAAGAAAAGACCTATAGTTTCGATCTAGCGACCAAACACGCACAGTGAATAAAGATTGTCACCTGACATGGGTTGGTATAAATCGAGTTTCGGCTAGCGACAGCACAGCCTCGTGATTTCCACTTCTAGTTTACGTGTTCCCCTAAATGACCGGTGCCAGGGATATATCAAGTGCTGATATTTTGTGAAATTATCACTGCTGTACCTGCGATGCGCTGCATCATATTACGCCTATGAATTTGTGCAGCCGTCGAATAGGTCGATGGTGTAAAACGTGGTGAAATTTACCTACTGCTCCTGCAGCACGCGTCCACGCTCCAGCGTTGTTTTTCATTCAACCTAAGATACAGAACAAAAGTGTTCATAATGAGCCGTGCTCTTGCGGTAAAACCACTGCGACAAGGTGACAAAACAAATAAAGACAATGTGCGCTGGTCTTGTTTCTTCTTCTCAACATTCGAGAACAAGATATTTCCTCATTTTAAACCAGTTTTTATTGTTTCTTTTTATTTCACTTAGACGATTCTTTATGTTTCGGTAATGTTGAAAGAAGAGTAACTATTTTTCCGAAAACAAAGTTCAACTTGTCTCTCTTGTATTGATTCCCTTTTAGACAAGAGATATTAAATGCACTACCAATTTTTCTCGCTAATGTAAAGGGGCTGCTCTTTATTCATGTTCGGGAGCTCTTGATTGCTATTCAAGTGAATATCCGGTAGCGTATGAACTAAAAAGTCGACAGGGTTGTGGCTCTGTACACATCATTGCGTGCGGCTCATTTGCGTTCAGTCAGGGCGTAGTACTTTGTGATGTGCATTTTTCACTGTCAAAGCTACGTGTTTTCTGGAGGCGTACTTGTAATACTTACGTTGTATATATAGCGGCCAATAGGGCAGTCGTGAAATTTCCGTACATTTGGTATTTTATGAAACCAGAGAGAGCTACAGATTGGGTTCTTTATCAAGTACGCAATAGCTGATAGCATAGCGGAACTCTGTATCAATAACGAAAGGTGGGCGAGTACTGTAAGTGAATTTAATAAGACGCACACAATTTATTAATGCATGCCTACACGCCTACATCCAAGCATATTGACAGTTGGTTGAATGCGTCTGCGAAGACGTAGACTTGCTCATGATTAAAACAAAATCAAAGTAAATGTATTGCTGAACAACTTGATTGCAGATGTTCTGTTTCATTCTAGCCCTAAAGAAGACAAGTCTCCTTGTCAAAACATCGGTTCTACACAAATCCTGTTTACAGATTATTTATCCCAAACTTCGCTCTTGCATTCCTACCGTGTTTTATTGTAGGTACATAGCTTATTAGATAATTACTCACAGGAATCACCTGAAATAATAAAATGCCTCAATTAGAAAATGAATGAGAAGACAACCGCCGGTCATTGAGGGTAGCTCACTGGATTTCATGAGAAGACAAGCTCACGAGAGGGAGACAGGAATTCAGGTGGGCAGATGAGATTAGTAACTTTGTGGGTTTATTGTGGCAGTAGCAAGCACAGGACCGAGAGGACTGGCGGAACTTAAGAGAGGCTTTTTTGCTGCAATGGGCGTAGGCAGTCTGATGAAGACAGTTACATAAAGGCTCAGTATTTCGACTGGGCGGTACTTAGAGCTAACTCAGCTGTCAAGGTATCAATTACTAGAAGTATGACGTTTATGATTTTTCATTTCCTTTAATTATTATTTTAATAATGTCGTCTAAAGTGAAATGCTAATATTGATCGCGGAAGAAATTAAAAACTGTCCACCTCGATAGAACTGGGGTGACAGGACTCGGCTGTTGAACCGAAGGTAGCGGGTTCGGTGAAGGACGCCGTGGACGTATTTCAATGAATACACAATCCATGGGCTCGTGCACTGCAGGATTTCAGTGCCGCTAAAGAACAACCCGTCGTCCAACTTCCCGGAGCGCTGAACTATTACAAGTCTGACAACGATATCATTGCTTTGGGGTGTAATACTCCACTTATTATTGCCCCGCCACGGTGGTCTAGTGGCTAAGGTACTCGGCTGCTGACTCGCAGGTTGCGGGATCAAATCCCGGCTTTGGCGGCTGCATTTCCGATGGAGGCAGAAATGTTGTGGGCCCGTGTACTCAGATTCGGCCCGCACGTTAAAAAACCCCAGGTGGTCGAAATTTTCGGAGCCCTCCACTATGGCGTCTCTCATAATCATATGTTGGTTTTGCGACGTTAACCTCACAAATGAATGAATGAATGAATACTCAACTTCTTATTATTTTTAGCGTTAACAACAAACAAGTTTCTACAAAAGCGAGACAAGCTAAATTTATTTTTAGTTCTGTCTACAAAAAAGTACAATTGAGGCATCTATATTCGAAACACCCCAAAGAGCAACAGCATGACCATCGTGAACGACCACATATATCTAGGTGCAAACAGCGTTCCGTTATTCTTATTCTCGTGTTCTCGTTTTATTTTCTGCTTGTTTCCCTCGGCTTCCTCTTACGGAAGTCCACTTCTCTGGAGAAGCCCCAATTCAGGATCGTTATATTGAAGCACGTCCGGTGCGTTTGTTAACAACAACACCGAGAGATGGGCGAGCTTGTAGCTTGTGGGTATTGACCAAGCAAACATCGTAGCTTCTGTCTGTGTTGAGAGCTCATGTTTTGTATTCTACGCTTTGAAAAGTCGCTCCTTCTTAGGGTGTTCATTATAAAACAGAAGCTACGCATACTATGAGAGCCACCTTTGCACGAAACAAGATTGCCGCGTCAACACAACAGTAAAATTGAAATAAGTTAAAAAAGAGGAGGATATCATCGGTTTGTCTTCAACGAAAGTGTCTCAAATTAAAAATACCAGAACTTTTTGAGGCAACAGTTTTCTACAGGTGTGCAGAGACCCCGCCCCTTGCGCCATTTTCCGCTGCTTTTATTGTAACTCTAATGAACTGAGACGCCAATATTGAGATCAGGATGAAAAAGCTCATCATTTTTTCGTTTTGTTTTTTCCTCTCGTTTTCGTTTTCAAGACTTATTAATGCCTTCTGGGGGCTTTAGAGCAGGAGCAGAGCCAGAAACCATTTTTAGCTTGTGTGGACCCAGCCATGCTTTGTTTTTTTTTCTTGTGTTTGTATACATGCGTGTATAAGATACACATGCGTGAAATGTATCAATAAGTGCAGTGATCAAAATTTCCGTGCCTTCTTTTCAGCTCAAAGCACTGCCACCACAGCCTCGCAGTGCCTGTGGGGAACATTCGCAAAGCAACAAACGCCGCAACGTCTGAGCGACACGTCCCCATTGGTCATCGCACAATGCTATCAACTGACAGGTGCGATCTCTAAACACCGCGTCTTTTTAACAACCAGCGTGACTCCCAACGTAGCAGCCAGGAGTGGCATAGCCCTGTTTCGGCATCAATGTGCCATAATCATGGCTGCCCAAGACCCTGTAGAACTGATATGGACACAACTAGAGAAAAATACCTCTGCTGACTTGTGCACTCAGGCACTATTTGCACTTTCCTGCGTAAATACACAGCAAGCGCTGAAGTTAGCTGAAAGGAGACAAAAAAGAGTGAACTGATAAACAATCTTGGACGTGGATAACCATCTTATCCACCAGTTGGAAGCACGGCATTGCCTTCTCCGCCCATGGTCCCAATAAAACCATAACCGAAAACGTAAAGCTGAAATTGCCGGGCTCACCCAGAAGGAGGGCGAGTATGCGGCCCAACTCGCGGACGCCGACTGGGTGAATAGATGCAACACGGCAGCGCACCAGATGTCAGGCAAAAATACTTCCAGGCTATTTCGCCCGTTCAAAGACCCAACGCAGACGCGCACCCGAAACTCAGAAACTGTATCTGTATCAACCCAGAGCTGGTCAGACGATATCAACCCTCTGTGCATTCTGCGGAGAAATGTAATCAATTGGACATTATTTTTGTACTGTCGCCAATGCGCTATACTTGGAAGAAGCCTCTAGTTATTCTATTTCTGAAAATAGGCATTACATTGACGACGAAAACGGGCCTAAAATTTGGTGACTCAGTTTCGGGACATGGCCACAGGGAGGCTTTCAATGCCGTTTGCGTTTATATTGAGGCATCCAAACGTTTCCAATTTTGATCTTCAATTGACTGAATATTATTTGGTATCTCAAAAAGTTCATAATGGTGAGGTGAAGTAAACGCAGCTGTGTGGTAATCACAAAACCGGAAATCTCAAAATTTCTGAAAGTCATTTTTCTATTTTCTCGTTTGATCTCTTTTTATGTAGTTTCCTTAAATTAGTCATATTATAATACAAGTTTATTTTTACACATAGTTATAATGCTCACAGAAAAAGTGCACTATGCATTCTTGGCGAATCCCTATTAGTGGGTGTGAGCCATGAGTCCAGGGAAACAAACAAACAAACAATCTTCTTTGCTTGAGAGCAAGCCACGACTGACACATCGTTTTTGAGCTAGCTACTCGGTTGTTTAATAAACCCCACAGTACATTAGATTCATCGTGACAATATGGTCTAAGCAAACAATGGCTACATAAGGTATAGTTGTTTGCTAAATTTCTTCATTGTATATAAAGGTTATCGAGTTCGTGTAGCGTAAATTGTGCAGGTATTTTTACTTTGACATGCTATTCAAGGTTTATTTCTTCTCTGCTAGATCTCTTGCAATCCAGTGCAAAAAAATGCATTTCGAACACTGATTTTTGAATGCACAATGAATACACGAAAAAAAGAACAAGTTGATGTATTAAAATTACACAATTGTATTTATTACTTACGTAGACACATGTGTCAACGACAGCAAAATCTACTGAACATCGCGCGATTCGTTTTTGGAGCTGTTTGTCTTTGCGATCCTTTTTCTATAATGCAATATCTTGCTTTATTAGCGTCAATTTTCAGTAGCCCTATCGATTCAACCACTTGCCTCTAGTGAGACGCAGTTAGCCGCTGACTTCCCGCTTCACTTCCAAAGCGTGAATTTCGCTGAGTATTGAAAACGCACCCGACAGTTGACTTTATTTGCAAAGCCCTCAAACGTTAAGTAACGGCTGTTTGCACACATACTCGGTAACCTTTGCACCCACGTATTTTCTTCGCAATTCAAAGTGCTAGGCACATATGCAACGTGTGCCTTTTTTTTCTCTCCGTCGAAGAAACTCTGTCACGCCATAATTGGAAGCAGTCGAGCGACGTCTCCGCGTCCTAGCCACAAGTAAATGCAGCAGAAAGGCTCTTAAATCGGAGCATTTCCGAGTGGGCTACAGGTCTTTTGAACGTATCTATCTATCTATCTATCTATCTATCTATCTATCTATCTATCTATCTATCTATTTATAAACCTATCAATCTATATATCTATACACCTTTTCATCTATTCATCTATCTATCTATCTATCTATCTATCTATCTATCTATCTGTCCGCCTTCAGAAAAAAATTACGACAAAAAAGCAGGGAGGTCAGCCTGACCTACAGTTCCCTCTGGCCTGCTACTCTACACAGTGAAAAGAGGACGCGGAAGCGAAAGAGTGAGGAATGACGATGCTCCGATAGTGACATGAAATTAGTCTACGTTACGCTGCGACAACTCTGAAGACGTGAATCTAGTCCAAAGACTTGTATGAATGCTGCGACGGCTCGTATAACCACATTTGTACTGCTGACGTCCAGCCGAGGACCAACACTCTCAGTCAGGTGCCAGATAACAAACGCCATATTGGCGGTGCGCTCCTGCGTACTGAAGAAAATCCTGTCTTTATGGAGTACAGCAAAAAAAATATCCATGACCGCCACGCGGCGTGGAAGTAACGCATACAACTAGTAAGAGCAGATGCAAGAACGAAAGAAAAGAAAAAAGAGGGGAGAGCCGCCGTCTCTGTCGCGCCAGCCTAGCGCCAGGAGCCGACATCAACTTACGCTGATTCGTGCAGCCACAAGCACGAGCGCGAAAAAAAAAGAGACAAAAAACGCCCCTTCCCCCTTGCCGGCGCCGCGCCAGCTGGGCGTCCGGTACTGGCGTCACGTTAACCCTTGCATGACGTGGCATTTGTGTGTCGCTGTTACACCCCGCTATCTTGTGATGGTTGTTTTTCGACAAGAAGGACTGGGACGAAACAGTTTCCTGTGCCAAACGGCACGCTTTATTCAGGATATTAGACATCTCTCTGCATTTGGTCAAACACTGCATTGTGCAGTCCCATTATTACTCTTTTGATTTCAATAAAAGGGTGCAAACAACTTTCCGTTTAATAGTTGTCGAGCTATGACATTATGTCATGCACTAAATAAAAAAGTTGTAGTGCATGTGTGACAGTTTACTGACACTGTGCTATGTATGTTTATGCTCAAGTTCTACGGAGCATGTTGAACTGATGATTTTAGGAAAGCATGGCTAAACGTGGCAGCATATCCACGGAGTGAATGATGGAGAGTGGGGCGAAGCATTCGTCCGTCCATTCATTCTTGCTTCCGTCCGTCCATGCGTCCGTCCCTGTTTTCGTCCATGCATCCGCCCCTGCATCCGTTCATGCGTCCATCCATGCATTTGTCTGTGTGTCCGTTCGTCCATCTATTCAACACTCCAACTACCCCCATTACGCATCTTTTCATCATATATTCTCAATATAGAAACACCGCCATCCATCGGACATTCCAAGGACTAAATGAGAGGTCGCACACGCACACTTTCTTACGGCTTGCGCTTCGGTTCTACTTCCCACCTTTAACCACCTCGAGTTCGTAGTACAAACTAGTTCACTGTATTCATGGCACTGCGGCCCAACGCTCGCTAAACCTTTCTAAAACCAAGGAGGTTACGCCCAGCGAGTATATAACGTAGCAACCTTTTCCTGTCAGATAGTGCTCAGTGTACATGCCAATGGCTGCTAATGGAAAATGAGAGACAGGACAATTCGGGTTTTACTTTCTTACGGCTTGCGCTTCGTAACTACTTCCCACCTCTAAACACCTCGAGTTCATTCATGGTATATACTAGTTCATTGTATTCATGGCATGCGGTGCTCGACGCTGACTAAACCTTTCTAAAACTAAGGATGTTACACTCAGAGAGTATAACGTAGCAACCCTTTCTATCTGATATTGCTCAATGTACATGTCAATGGCTGCTAATGGGGATCGCAGCGTGCGCGTTAACTAAAAGCCGAATGCTCCTGTCTCTAATCACATTAGCAGCCATTGACATGTACATTGAGCACTATTTTTGATTTTTCAACAATGCACAGAAGAGATCTCTCACCGGCACAACCTTGGAGGTCAAAATGTTTTACTTGTTACATTCTAAAACGGCTACAAGGGACGAACGGGTGCCGCTATAAAAAGCTTCGCCCCTAATAAAAAACAGCCCGAAGGCAGCGAGACAGAGAAAGATCACAATTGAAAATCGATTGGTCGATGTTTGATTAGTGGTTGCGTAATTTGGTGATGAACATCAAGTAGAGAAGTCAGAAGTCAGGTACAGAAGTCAGCAGGAGAGCGTATGTCACAAACATTTGCTCGTTCATTTGAATAATAAGTTCACTTTTAATATTCCAGCATGGATTTGTAATAGTGATCCACGACCCAGACAACCAGTGTACTGCTGTCGACATAATGTACAAGCTTTAAAAATCTTCATTTTCTAAAGAGCAACTGCATGCACTAACAATAAAGTTTTTGAGGTTTGTTCTGCACCATTTCTTCACCTAATCTGCGTGCGGACGTTCGCGAAAGAGATGTGCCGAAGCATTACTTATTTAGAGGGAGACCGTTTTGTCCGTCGCTAAACAAATTCGCGACGGACATGTCGGAATACTGGACAGGTATGCCGAAACGCGCGCCAGGTCAAGTATACTTGATCTAGGCACGCATTTCGGCATTGACTTGAACAGCATTATGATGCTGAATAAAAGTAATAGTAGCCACTACCCATAACCAGGATCTGTTAAAGACTAAAAATGAGTAAAAAACCGCCCTATAAAACGAAAGAATGTGTATTAAATTTTAATTGCAGAAAATTTAATCGTCGAAATGTTAAAAAGGCGCTGCCTCAGCATGCAGCTCGCGGCAGTTCGCACACACGAAATGCAAATGTTAGAGTAGGCACGCCAAAATACCCATGCAACGTTTACGTGCGAAAGCGCATTGTCTTCAAACAGCTGAGAATAGGCTGCTGTCACTTATAAGCGTGTATCTCCCAACACAAATCAGTGAAATTTCTCACAGCACACGCACGTGCGAGAAAAATACGCAGGTTTCAACAGCCGAACACAGCCTCATCCGCTAATTTCGATGAGCACAACGCCCGTGGTTCACGTGGAACACAGAGAGCATATCACTGAGAGTACGGTTAAAGCGCTCGGTAGCCCCACTGGTTCGAGGGTGGTAAGCGGTACAAGTGCGATGTACCGTAGCACACTCAGCGAGAAATTGTTCAATGACTTCGCACAGGAATGCGTGGCCACGGTCGCTGAGGAGTTTTTGAAGGCTTTCATGACACAAAACAGCCTAGTAGGAAAGTGACGGCCTCCTGTTTTGCAGCTGTTTGAAGAGCAGCGGTCTCAGCATAGCGGGTTAGGTGGTCGATAGCAACTAGTATCCACCTGTTTCCAGTCGTAGTCAATGAAAAGGGTTCATAAAGATCTATTCCGACTTGTTCGAAGGGTTGAAAAGGGCTAGAAAAAGCTGCAGTTCACCGGCGAAGGCGTGCGGCGGAGATTTTCGGTGCTGACATTCGGCGCAAGAGCGGATAAAGTTGTGGACGAAGGTATACATACCACGCCAGTAGTGGCAATTTCGAAGCCTTTCGTAGGTCTTGAAGACTCCTGCGTGACCGCATTGTGGGTCAGCGTTGAAAGTGGAGCAGATCTCTGACTTCAAGGTTCGTGGAACGACGAGTAACCACTTACGTCCCTCTGGTGCGTAGTTGCGTCGATAGAAAAGTGTGTCACATATCGAGAAGTGTGAAACTTGGCACCGAAGCGTTCTCGTCTTTTCGTCTTCAGAAGTGTCAGAGAGATGACTGAGAAGAGACGCAGTCTACGGGTCATTGCGTTGTTCGGTAGCAATGGTGTCAAAGTCAAGAAATGGCAATGTGGGATCGCAAGCGGAGTCAGCTGTGGCGTTCTGAAAAAGACGGGAATGTTAAAGAGCGTCGGCGTCAGCATGCTTCCGTCCTGACCGATACACCATGCGTATGTCGTAATCTTGGACTCTGAACGCCCACCGAGCGAGGCGTCCAGATGGGTCTTTTAAGGTCGAAAGCCAGCACAGCGCATGGTGGTTGGTCACAACGTCAAAAGAACGGCCTTATAGATACGGGCGAAACTTTCCAAGGGACAACACAATGGCCAAACACTCTTTTTCTGTTAAGCTGTTGTTGCTCTCTGCTTAGCTGAGTGTGCGACTAGCGTATACCGCGACATTTTCCGTATGTTCTGGTTTATACTGTGCGAGCACACAACCCAGGCCTACACCAATGGCGTCAGTGTGGATTTCTGTTGGAGCTTTAGGATCAAAACGGTGTAGAATAAGTGGCGTCGTGAGAAGCTGTGGCAAGGTGCTGAAAGCCTCGCCGCAAGCAGGGGACTACGGTCTTTACAGTTGCCGAGCAATAGCGTGAGAGGTGACATAATAGACGCAAAGTTTCAGACGAATTCCCGGAAATACGAACACAAGCCAATACAACTCCGGCGTTCTTTGATGGTGGCACGTTTAGTAAGCGCCGTAACAGCACGCAATTTCTTGGAATCAAGCAGGATGCCTCCACTGGAAACAATGTGGACCAAAATGGTCAGTTGACGCATGGCAAAGCAACATTTTTCAAGGTTTATTGCTAACCGACGTTGGTAAAGCGACTAAAGACGTGCTAAAGGCGACGTAAGTGGGTGTCGAAGTTAGAGGCGAAGACCACGATATCATCGAAGTAGCACAAGAAGATCTTCCATTTAAGTCCACGTAGGATGTTGTCCATCATTCGTTATGTAAAGGGGGTTTATTGAAGAACTCAGTGAGCGGGTGGTAGCTCTAAAGGAAGGCAGGCGAACCCTGATAACGGTGCTTGATCGCCGATCTCGTGCCTTTTTCTTGTGCTGATGATAGCTGACCTGATGGCATCAACGTCTTTCTTATTCACTACAATTACCCCCGGCGAAAAAGTTGAAGCCATCCTGGCGGTCTAACACGTGAGGACAAGCGGGTCAAAGTACGGCTTCAGACGGTTTACGTGAACGATATCACGTCCACGCCGACGACGGTCGCTCGGTGGCGTGAGGGGCTCAATGGCGTAGTTCACGGGTGAAGTACGCTCGACCACGCGGTAGGGACCATGATAATTAGAGAGTAGCTTGGGTGATACATCAGGTGCACAGGGCGGTACATGAAGCCATACAAGTACTCCAGGAACGAACGTTGGTGCAGAACGATGGTAACGTCAAGGATCTCCTTCTGGCGCTGTTGGTCGGATGTAATAAGCCGCTTGGCTAGCTTGCGGCACTCTTCTGCGTAACGAGCGGCTTCCGAGACAGGCTGGTATTCGGAGGGATCTGGCGAGTATGGCAGTAAAGTGTCGATGGTGTGTGATGGTTCGCGACCGTACAGGAGAAAAAATGGGGAAAACCCGGTAGTGACTTGCGTAGCGGTGTTATACGTGTATGTAACAAATGGGAGAACGAGGTCCCAGTTTGTTTGATCAGAAGCTACATGCGTAGCGAGCATGTCCCCCAGAGTACGATTTAACTGCTCAGTCAAGCTGTTCGTCTGTGGGTGGCAGGCTGTACTCTTCCGGTGAACCATATGGCACTGTTGAAGAAGTGCTTGTATTACATCGGAGAGGAAAACACGCCCTCGGTCACTGAGGAGTTCTCGAGGAGGACCATGACGAAGCACAACACGATTGAGTATGAAAGTGGCGACGTCTTGTGCTGCAGCTGTGGGGAGAGCAGCAGTTTCAGCGTACCGTGTTAGATGATCCACTGCCACGATAGCCCATCGGTTGCCTGCCGTTGTAATTGGTAGTGGTCCGTAGAGGTCAATTCCTACTCGGTAGAATGGGCGGTCTGGGCATGGAAGTGGCTGCAATGAACCTGTTGCAGAATGTGGCGGGCTTTTCCGCCGCTGACATTCGTGGCAGCCGCGAATAAACTGGCGGACGAAGGTAAACATTCCGCGCCAGTAATACTTTTTTCGTAGGCACTCGTAGGTCTTGAAAACACCAGAGTGAGCACATTGCGGGTCGGAATGAAACGACGCGCAGATGGTAGAGCGCAGCGTTCGGGGAATGACTAGTAGCCATTTCCTACCATCTGCTCAATAGTTGCGCCGGTACAAAAGGCCATCCCGAATACTGAAGTGCGGAGCCTGGCGGCGCAGGGTTCGAGTGGTTGGAAGTGTCGGTGTCTCGGATAACGCGTCAAGAAGCGAAGCGATCCATGGGTCATTGCGTTGTGCGGAAGAGATGGTGTCCTCGTCAAGCGCTGACAACGTGTTTTCCGAAGAAACAGATGCGATGTCCGGGGATAGGGGAGATCGTGACAGTGCATCAGCATCGGCATGCTTGTGGCCGGAACGATATACCACACGAATGTCGTATTCTTGAAGCCGAAGAGCCCAACGGGCAAGACGACCCGATGGGTCCTTAAGCGAAGATAACCAGCATACTGCGTGGTGGTCCGTTACTACATCAAAAGCACGGCCGTAAAGGTATGGGCGGAACTTGACAAGCGCCCAAACGATCGCCAAGCATTCCTTCTCGGTGACGCTGTAGTTTGATTCAGCCTTGGTAAGAGTTCTGCTGGCGTAGGCGACGACATACTCGGCGAATCCAGGCTTGCGTTGCGCGAGAACCGCACCGAGGCCGACACCACTGGCGTCGTTGTGGACCTCAGTTGTTGCCGTAGGATCGTAGTGACGCAGTATTGGTGGCAAAGTGAGGAGACGACGAAGGGTACAGAAGGCTTGGTCACACTCAGAAGACCTTGACGAGATATCAGTGGTGCTGCCTATAAGTTTGGTCAAAGGCGCAATGATAGAGGCGAAGTTGCGCACGAACCGGCGAAAGTAGGAGCATAACCCCACGAAGCTCCGTAACTGCCTTATAGTCGTTGGTTTGGGGAAGTCGGCGACAGCACGTAACTTAGCCGGGTCTGGAAGTATACCGTCCTTTGATACGACGTGCCCGAGAATTGTAAGTTGCCGAGCAGCCAAGTGACACTTCTTGAGGTTGAGTTGGAGCTGAGTATTCTTCAGGCACGTGAGCACGTGTTTGAGGCGCTCGAGATGTGTTCCAAAGTCTGGCGCAAAGACGACTATATCGTCGAGATAGCAGAGACAGATTTGCCATTTCAAACCCCGGAGAACCGAGTCCATCATGCGCTCGAAGGTGGCAGGCGCATTGCAGAGGCCGAAGGGCATGACATTAAACTCATACAGACCGTCCGGTGTCACGAAAGCTGTTTTTGGTCGATCGGCATCTGCAAGGGGGACCTGCCAATACCCTGAGCGCAAATCTAATGATGAAAAAAACTCGGCACCTTGTAAAGTATCAAGGGCATCGTCAATCCTGGATAAAGGATACACGTCTTTTCGAGTGATCTTATTTAGGCGCCGGTAATCCACGTAGAAGCGAACGGAACCATCCTTTTTTTAACGAGCACTACAGGTGAAGCCCATGGACTTTGTGAAGGTTGAATGACGCCACGTTGCAGCATATCGTTCACCTGTTCGGTAATAACTTGGCGTTCCACCGCAGAAACACGATATGGTCGCTTGTCTTAGTGGCGCATGGGAGCCGGTATCGATGTAATGTAGAGTGGTAGAAGTGCGGCCAAGTGAAGGTTGAACAACATCGAAAGATTCGCGGTACTGGTACAGCAGTTGGAGGAGTTCGGATCGTTCAGATGGTGGCAGTCCGTCTGCGATCGCCGAATCGAACACTTTTGAAGCCTGTAGACGAGAGTGGTTAACAGCACTGACGGCGGCGAGGTCACTTTGGGATGATTCTTGCGGCACGGTAAAAATTTGTCCGTTATCAATGGGCTGTACGCATCCAAGAGACTCGCCTTTAAATAGTTTGATGGTATGCGGAAAGGGATTGGTAAGGCAGAGAGCACTGGCTCCATTAGAAATTGAGAGGGCTGAATAAGGGAGCAGAAGTGGTTTCCGACTTAGAAAGAGGCTTGATGGCTCGAAGAATGCTACTTCATCACGCATGCCGTCGGAGACCACAGGGAGCAAAACAGCTGTTGTCGGTGGAATGTCAGTGTCTTCTTTGACAACTAGCTTGTGCGCGGCTTGATTAGTGTGGTCGTAGGGCTGGCCGAAGAACGGAAGCAGTTCAAGTTCGGAACGGGCACAATCTATAACGGCACGATTACGGGATAGGAAATCCCAGCCAAGTATGATGTCATGAGAGCACGAGGAAAGGACGATAAACTCAACAATGTAGTGGTCCTCCGCAATTTTGAGTCGGGCAGTGCAGGCGGCTATAGGTCGAACAGGTTCTCCATTTGCTGCACGTAAGAACATATCAAGCGGCGTGGTCACCTTTCGGAGCTTGCGGCAAAGTTTGGCGTCTATAACAGACACAGCGGCACCGGTATCCACAAGAGCGTATGCATGGGCGCCGCCCACAAAAACTTCGACGATATTTGACGGCAAGGTGCGAGGAGTTCAAGATTTCGATAGCGCAGTTCTTGCCCCTTGAACTGCGACGGCTAGTTTCTTATTCTTTCTTATTCACTACACGACGTCTTTCTTATTCACTACAGTTATAACATTTCAGACGCGTTGAAAAGTACGAAGGGTATGACGGTGTATTGCTATAAGCCGTCTGTCTTGACAAAAGCGCTTATAGGGCGATCGGCCTTCGCATTTGGTACCTGCTAGTAGCCTGACCAAAAGTCTAACGAAGAAAAGAACTCGGCACCCTATGAACAGTACAAAGCACCGTCAATGCGCGGCATTGGATAGACATCCTTCATTGTGATCTTGTTCAATCGCCGCGAATCGACACAGAAACGAATAGAACCATCTTTCGTTTTGACGAAGACCTTCGGAGATGGCCATGGGCTCTGTGAAGGTCGAATAACACCTCTTCGAAGTATGTCGTCTACATGGTCTGCAATGACGTGGCATTCTGTAGCGGACAGGCAATATGGTCGTTGTCGCAGCAGCGAGTGGGACCCAGTGTCAGTGTGTTGTTCTACTACAAAGGCACGGCCAAGAGATGTTTGTGCAACATTGAAGAAATGGCGGTAGCACTCAAGGATGGTGGGGAGCTGTGAACACTGCGAAGATGTCAAATCTTCAGCAATGAATGGTCGAAATATGTTTGCCGATGTTGGGTCGCCCCGGAGACGACAGCCATTTCACCGGCGGAGGTTCAAGGCACCTCATCGGGGACCGATATAATTCTGGTATAACTGATCGTCTCGACATGGTCAAGGCCCTCGTGACAAAGTAGGGATCAAGGTGATGACTCATGATTATAAATTGCAATATTGTTGAGTCGTCTACAAAATCGAAAGCAGCAAATGGCAGTGAGAGGGCTCTTTGGGCGACGAATATTGTAGATGGTGTGAAGAATACCGTGCCGTAAGATATGGCGCTGCATGAATCTGGTACGAACGCAAAAGAGCATGGAGGGATGTAGGTGTCGTCGTTAACGACAAGTTTAGAGGCAGACTGCATGTCGACGGACGCTCGGTCATCCAGTAGGCAAAATTCGACCTCAGCCCAAGCACAGTCGATTACGGCGTTACGACGCGACAAAAAGTCCCATCTCAAGATAAGGGTATGGGAGCATGATGAAATAACGATGAAGGCTATCGTAAAAAGAATGTCCTTAATTGTTACACGTGCTCTACAGACTGCAGTCAGCTGAACAGGTTGAGCACTGGGTGTTCGAAGCGATAATCCAGAAAAAGGCCTCGTAACCTTACGAATTGAGCGGCAAAATCCAGCATCGGTAACGGAAACAGCTGCACCGGTGTCTACAAGAGCAACAGTAGCGATATTTTTGATGAACACATCAATAACATTGGTAGGTGACGAATGAGCACTTGGCCAGACCAAAACTTGCGCAGCTCTTGACAGAGGAAATGCGTCGTTTAGTTTTCCTCCTCGTTAGGCGCGGGCCGTCGACACATAGGAGAAGGCGAGTGGTGGCGCAGAGAGGGCGAGCGAAGACGTCCTAACCGAGGGTGGTGGTCGTCCTGGTAGAGGGCTGGCACTGGAGTGGAGGAACTATAATGCGCGTTAATTCAAGCAGGTAGAAGGGCTCACGACGGTTTTCATCGTTGATATGCGTTCGCCGGCGGCAATATCACGCGACATGTCCAAGGTATCGACATACGTAAAATATCGGGCGATTGTCGAGGATGCGCTGTGGGTTGGCGGCGTTAGCGCTGGTCGAGTGGACTAAAGGTTGGAGATAGCTCACGCGAGGCTGGAACGGAGGCGCAGGTGCCTTGCGAGTTGGCATGGCTGCAGCCACGGCGTAGGTGCGTGAAGCAGTCACAAGATTATCCTCGCGAGCAGCTGGTAGGGCCTCGGAGAACTCTCCTTGAGTGACGCTATGGAGAGACGACGGTAACATCGTGGTAGGTTCTCGTGTGGAGGACACCAAGGAAAGCTGTCGTGCGACCTCTTCGCGGACAAATACTTTTATTTCGGCTATTAGCGACGCTTGGTCATGACAATTGGTCACACTAGACAGTAGTTAGTATGAGGCAACAGTTACGGGTGTTTTGTTTGCTGCGCAACTACTGCGGCTTATGCAGAGCACGTAGCCAGTTCCCGACCCGTCAACTAGTGAAGCTGATTGGTTCCGCGAAGGCGAACGCAGAAGATCCGAGCACGGGAAAGAAAGGAGACTCCTTCGTTCGCATGGTTCACGAGCGGAGTTGTCAAGGTCACCCCCGTTCGGGACTAGAAGGGGAAGGCTTACTCGGAAGAGCGTCTGGCAAGAAGTAGGTCAGGCGCCACCGTTTGAGTTTAAGCTATTGTTGATTGATTGATATGTGGGGTTTAACGTCCCAAAACCACTATATGATTATGAGAGGCGCCGTAGTGGAGGGCTCCGGAAATTTAGACCACCTGGGCTTCTTTAACCTGTACCCAAATCTGAGCACACGGGCCTACAACATTTCCGCCTCCATCGGAAATGCAGCCGCTGCAGCCGGGATTCGAACCCGTGCCCTGCGGGTCAGCAGTCGAGTACCTTAGCCACTAGACCACCGCGGCGGGGCTTAAGCTATTGTTGGCATGCACGCGTGCCATTGAGAATGACGCGAGGATGTGACCACTTGGCTGACCGTAACATAATGGCAGCTGCGAGAGGAGCGTAACCTCCCCTGCTGTACATCATTATCGAGTACTGTTATGATTTCGGGACGCCTTGCTGTCGCGTGCACACATGGTAAGCGCACAGAGCCCAACGGTGTACTCACCGTTCTTAAGGAGGCTTCTACGAAGAAACATTTTATGAGTGAGCTGACGGGGCTCAAGCGTGAGAACGGCCGCTGACGAAGTCGGTCGACGGAAGCAGCATGGCCTGGCATGGGAGAGTGTCACACGTGGAGAACCTATTCCTTTGCTTGTTGTATTTGGTAACGGGTTTATTACCAATGCAGTGTCTATGATAAAAGTGTTTCTGCAATTGAATGTGGCAACGCGAGCCCACACGTGTGATGGGCTTGGGGATGTTTGAATCTAAAAAAAAAATTGCGGAGGTTCTGGCTTGGACTCGGGCAGACACCTGGGTGCTGCTATGAAGCGTCTCTTCACCGGACTACGGCTTTTCTTTCGCGCTGCCACCATGCGCTCGAGTCATTGAGGGGACCCATTCGGCACTTCAAACATCTTCCCTCCTTAGCGAGTGTAGAAGCTAGTCGATGATGAGAAAATGAACTGGTGCAGTCGACAGGATGTGGAGAGCCCGCTGCGGGGAAGGTGCTCATCTCCGGAAATCTCACAAGACACATGCTAGTATCTCGACCTGCTGGTGCGCTGCGAGAAGCAGCATTGGCGTTCGGTACGAGTCTGCCTGTCAACATTGAAGCCTGGAGTTTGGCAGCGCAAATGCACAGCGGTTCTGAGCAAGAGGAGTGCCGAAGGCCGTCGTTGAGCGACGGACTTACCGGAGAGGCGCTGCAGGGTGCTGATTCAAAAGCAGAGCAGCAGGGCAGTCGATGTGACAGACTGAGTCAGTGACAGAATTGATCGGGCGGAGACCTGCTGCATTCGAAGTGGTCGTCGCACATAGCATTGGTGACAAGGCGCGCGCAGTTTCCACTGTCAAGTTCATCGGGCGACGCAATACTGCAAGGTGAGGCCTGCTTTGTGCTCTCTCGGCGCCTCCAAATTTGTTTTTACTGAATGCACTTGCGTTCAGGCACGTGAGATGGCGGATTCAGAGAGAGAGATGTGATGAAAGGTGACAGTATTAATGAAATGCATCGCACGCGCAACTTGGTACTCGAGATAGAACTGTCAAAGCTCAAGCTTGAGCTAGAGGAAATGAAGTCGGCGCGTGTCTTGCCAGATAATCCGTTAAACGGAAACCAGCATTCTAGTATCGCATAGTACGCAAAAGAGCTGAAAGCAGTGTTATCACCAATGTCCACTAATGAGCCTATGATTCCCGCTTGGTTCAAACTGTGAACGCTCTCTTTGCGGTATCAAGCATACCCGAAAAAAATTCAGGGCACGATTATATTACCATTCTTGAATGAAAAGATGCGTACGTTCATTGCCAATCAGGCAGAGGCTGGCGTGATGCCTCACTTGGATTTGAAGTCTAAAGTGTTGAAGAAACTACGCATGAGTCCGAGCGAGTACCGCCGTATGTATGCGAAAATCAGAAGAGAGCAAGGCAAGTCTTGAAACGAAGTGACAGTGTGCCTAGAGGTCATGTTCACTTACTATCTTAGAAGCAGAGAAGTGGAGACATTTGAAGGTCTTCAGGAGTTGCTGACAGCTCATAGGCTAAAACACTTATTGCAGGATGATCTTTCGCTGGTGGCTTAGCAGGAAGTAAAGGGTTGGTTGAGGCCCCAGGATATTGCGGAAGTATCTGCCGATTACAAAGAAAGCCTCGGCAGTGGCAGGCAGGGCAGCTACCGCAATGCAGGGCTAGGAAATTCGAATTATACGTCACCAGCCAAGCCATCAGCTAGTGCGAATTTCAGCCCTATTTCAGGGGCGTGCTTTCGCTGCGGAAAACGGGGCCACTTTCAAAAGAATTGCAAGAATTCCCGTGGTACTGCTGCTAATACAGCCGAAGTTTTATGCGTGGCCTCCCAGAAGAAGCGATCATTTGAGAGCCGAGCCACACCGTTGCGATAGTCTGTGGTCGTGAAAAACTTGCTGATGAGGGATCCGCAGATCGAGATTTTTGTGGGAAACAAGCTCTGTTTCGCACGCGTTGACTCAGGTGTGGATATCACGGTGGTACGGGCTAATGAAGTGCCCACTGAAATTGTGTATCATAGTAGTGGCACAATAAGGCTAACAGACGCTTTTGAGAATAGTGTTACCGCACTTCGGCGGCATGTACCTCTAGGTCTTCCAACCACGTCGGGAAGCGCTGCTCAGCCTGTGCAATTGCGATGCGCAGTGACTGATCAGCTAACTACTAGTGTGTTGGTATTGCTTACTCCCGCAGATTACGAATGCCTTCGTCGTCACTGGTAAAAGCCAGTGAATGATCTAAAGGATGGTAATGCGATGAAGTTTAGCTGTGTAAGAGGGGAAATAAGACCGGAGCAGTATTCACCGACGAGGGAGCCTGATCATGTGCCTCGAGGTTCTAGCCTTAGCGCTAATGCTGTGCAGCGCGCAGTGGAGAAACGGGCCGGCCAAGCAAGGGAGCCGCAAACGGTTAAGCCCACTTCACTTGTAGAGCAGGCTCAGTTGAAAAGTTGCAATTCTGCTGCGGAACGTAATGTGGACAGCGAGCGGCTTGGTAAATTTTGTGGAAATAATTGTGACGGGCAACAGGAACGCGATGAGCCACTTGCCGATGCGTGGCATCAGGTGAAAAAGGGGTCACACGTCAGGGTAACTGATAGGGCGCAGTTGGACCGAAAGGTGTTATGCCAGTCAGTGGAACCAGCTAAAGCGTCAGCGCACTACAGCCTTTGCGGTGGTAACTTCTCAAAAAGAAAGGAGAAAGCGCGTTAAAAAGCGGCTTGCATTGGGGTTCGGCGGTGGAACGAGGGGGTTTGTTGTCTTGTGTATTCCCCGTTTAAAATGAAAAAAATCCAGATTAGGACCCTCGCGTGCCCGACTAAAGTATAAAATGGAGCCGTAAGTTCTTTGGAGAATTGAACTACCATTTCTTGAAGGTAATGTTGGTTCGCCTTTTTTTAAGGTATGAAACAGTTATCTTACGTGACGGGACGTTATTTTAGTGACAAGTTTAGCGTTTTAATTTTTTTAGTGTTTAGGTATGGCGTGTTACCAAATAGTGGTTACATGGTGAAAGGCTTTTAGTAAAAAATTGGCTATTTGTTGGTTACAATGGTTCGAGAGTGCTGAACACGCTTCCGTGCAACGTAGAAGCACAGGTAGTGCTTGATTGAGCTTCAGGGCTTGGCTTTTTTTTTTCCTGGGCTTACGGCAATCAACCCCAGTGAAGTTTTTTTTTTAGTACAAACGCATTGCAAATGGCAATGAGAGGTTTTCTCTCCCAAAGAATAGGAGCAGGTGAGCGATCAGTTGCATTTTTCAGTGAGAGGCTGAACCAGTCGCCACGGGAGGCGCCCACAGTTGAATGAGAGGCGTATGTGAAACAAAATTTTTTTGTAATTAGGGCGCTCTTAGAGAGGCTGCTGATGTTTTTTCGCGTCTCGGATGATCATTTGAATCAGTGATAGTGACTGTTAGTGGCAAGGTGATGTTTTGTCTGTTTCATATGGCTGTTTTTTTTTCATTATTGTTGTTGATATGTAGCCACTGAAGTAGTTTCTATGAATTTAATGACTCTACAGTAGTTTGCATAGCACGTTTAGGTGTTATACGTGATGTTAAAGTGGGTTGTACAGACTAATAGTTTCGTTGTACTAGACATTTTTTGTTGTGTGGTTGTTGTTTAGATACGAACTTGCCTCTAAGTGGTGGAACTCCTTTTAGATATATTAGTTGTGTTGAGAAGGAATAATTGTGTCAATAAAATATGGTAGCGTCTGTGAGGCCAATTCGTTATTTTTTCCGTGGTGCGGTCTGTTGAGACCTGTAGGTATACCTATAGCGCTGGGTCCGTTGCTCCCTTTGAGTGTGTCATGCGGGGCATGGTGGGCGCATGGAGTGGGTCTGCCAAGTTGGGACAATGACCATGTGCTGTTCTGCATTTAAAACACAATATGCCGCCAGACTATGCACGGTGCACGTGCCCTGTTTCAAGCCAAAGTGAACTGACTGGCGCGGTGGACTTCGTTCAGAGTGTGTTCTTCAATGTTGTGCATTACGAACGTGTTTGCTTTCGGAACACCATTCACGCAGTATGTGTATATGTCGCTGCGTCTAATTGAAGGAGAACACGAAAGTTCTCCGGTTGAGTTCAAAATGACAATCGGTTCACGCATGTGCGCGCACTGAGAGTGAGTTTATTTTGAGCAATTTTTGGTTTGTTTTGTATCGCGTTACTGGACATTCAGTATCCAGTACCACTCTTGAGGGGGGAGGAGTTAGTATGGGGCAACAATTACCGGCGTGTTGTGTGCAGCGCAATTAATGCGGCTGATGCAGAGTGCGTAGCCAGTTCCCGACCCGTCAACTAGCGAAGCTGATCGGTTCCGCGAAGGCGAACGCGGGAAACCCGAGCACGGGAAAGAAAAGAGACTCCTTCGTTCGCGCGGTTCACGAGCGGAGCCGTCAAGGTCACCCCCGTTCGGGACTAAAAGGGGAAGGCTTACTCAGAAGAGTGTCTGGCAAGAAGCAGGTCAGGCGCCACAGTCTGAGTTTAAGCCATTATTGGCATGCACGCTTGCCATTGAGAATGACGCGGGGATATGGCCACTTGGCTGACCGAGACATAATGGCGGCTGGGAGACGAGCATAACATCCCTGCTGTACATCACTATGGAGTGCTGTTATGATGTCGGGACGCCTTGCTGTCGCGTGCACACCTGGTAAGCACACAGAGCCCAACGGTGTACTCACCGCTCTTAAGGAGGCTTCTACGAAGCAACATTTAATGAGTGAGCTGACGGGGCTCAAGCGTGAGAACGGCCGCTGACGAAGTCGGCCGACGGAAGCAGCACGGCCTGGCATGGGAGAGAGTTTCACACGTGGAGATTCCATTCCTTTGTTTGTTTGTATTTAGTAACAGGTTTTTTTACCAATGCAGTGTCTATTATGAAAGTGTTTCTGCAATTGGTCGTGGCAACGCGAGCCCACACGTGTGATTGGCTTGTGTGAAGACCCATAGTTCAACTGACGGTTGAAAAGGGGATGTTTGAATCTCAAAAAATTGCGGAGGTTCGGGCTTGGAATCGGGCAGACACCCGGGTGCTGCAATAAAGCGTCTCTTCCCCGAACTGCGGCACTTCGCGCTGCCACCATGCACTCGAGTTATCGAGGGGACCCATTCCGAACCTCAAACTTCTTTCCTCTTTAGCTAGTGTAGAAGCCAGTCGATGAGGAGGAAATTAACTACAGTGATGCCAACTCTTCCACTGGAGGACGCCTTGTCAGAGTTCGCTGCTTCCGCAATTCATCGTAGCTTTGGCAGAAGCTAGATATGTAGTTTACTGGGGTCGGGCTTTTCGCCAAGAGCATTTGAGAAGCATCGTCGTCCATTCTTTCCAGGATGTTCTTACATTTGTAAGCTTCTGTCATTGCAACGTTCACGCGTCTGCACAAATCGACTACGTCTTCTATGTAACTCGTGAAGGTTTCACCCCTTTCTTGTGCGCGTGTGAGTAAACGCTGCTCGGCACGAAGTGTTCGGACGTCAGGTCAATGGAAGACTGCTACAATCGACGTTTTGGATATCGCCCACGTTCAGACATCCACTTGTGGTTTCTAAGCCAAAGACTGGTTACACCGGCGAAGTAGAACGACACGCGTGTCAGCTTTTCCGTGTCGGTACACCTTTTCAAAGCGCTAACCCGTTCGAATGTCGATAGCCAATATTCAATGTCATTGGCATCAGTTCCGCTGAAGAATGGAGGCTCTCGCTGAGGAACGCTGCCTGGACAGGTCGCCGGAGGAGATGGAATCGTCTGCTGATCGGCGTATAGCATAGCAGAAGGTTGCCGTCGAGAACGGAGCTGCAGGTTGGTAGCGGGACGGTATAGGGGACGCTACCCAACATGGCTTCACCTGATACAAAGGAGGTTTATTGAGCGGAAAGGTCGTGGCTAGTAAGGCGATGCACCAGCCGCAATTCACGAGCGTTAGCCTCGGCTGCACGCTCGATGCTGCTGCTTCGGTGCCGCATACTTCCTCTTCTTGAATACTTCCTCTTCTTGTAGCTCTTAAATAACTACAGACTGGGATTGCTTTCATTGCAAGAGAGCTGCCTCCGAGAGACCCTGCCCCGGACTGAAGAACGTGGACAAAATTCTTCAGTTTTGACTTCAAGACAGTCACGTGTTTTGCCCACAATACACCCCGGTCGGTGATAACAGCTAGAATATGTGTTGCCCTACAGCAGGAATCTCCGTTTCATTCACAATTACTGGTTGTATTATCACTTGTTTGCGCGTATATATGTGGGGTTTAACGACTCAAAACCAGCATATAATTATGAGAGACTCCATAGTGGAGTGCTCCGGAAATTTCTACCACCTGGGGTTCCTTAACATGCGCCCAAATCTGAGCACATGGGCCTACAGTGTTTCCACCTTCATCGGAATTGCAGCAGCCGCAGCCGGGATTCAATCCCACGACCTGCGGGTCAGCAGCTGAGTACCTTAGCCACTATACCACCGCGGCGGGGCAGCTGCAAACGCTTGAAGCTATTCGAAACATTTTACAAAATGTCGAGAACAGTGCATATTTCACGCCTGTATAGATACTCCAAGCGCTATATTTATGCCTTTTTCACAATAGAATCCACCAATATCAAATTGACTGAAAAAAAAACTGAGTTTAGCAACATTGCACAAGTACTTGTTCTAGCTAACCAGCGATTCCATAAACAAACTGTATTAATCTACCCAAATCGTGGATGCTTGGTACCATATGTCGGTATTACCTCTTTCACGGCAGATCTATGGTGAATAAATTATAGTTTTGTGGCGGAGTTTAGCAAGTGAATAACTATGAGTGAAAACATGAACTTCAACATACCTAGACATGTGCTGAAAAGCGATGTTTCACAAAATATTTATTTAAATATCATACTTCTACGAACGTACACAAATATCGGAGGGCTGAACCATGTGGAATTGAAAGATCACTCGCAAGCAAAATATGAACATCGATATACCTGGGCACGTGCTCAAAGGCGATGTTTCACAAAAATATTTATTTAAATATCATATTTTCACTAACGTGCGCCAAAATGGAAGGGCTCAACCATGTGGAATTGAAAGAGCACTCGCAAGAAAAACATGAACATCGATATACCTGGGCATGTGCTGAAAGACAGTGTTCCGAAAAATGTATATCTTTGTACTAGACATCCTATTTCTACCAACGAGCACAAAAATCAAAAGGCTGAACCATGTGGAATTGAAAGAGCACTCGCAAGAAAAACATGAACATCGATATACCTGGGCATGTGCTAAAAGACAGTGTTCCAAAAAAATATATATCTATTTAGTAGACATCCTATTTCTATCAACGAGCACAAAAATCGAAGGGCTGAACCATGTGGAATTGAAAGAGCACTCACAAGCAAACTATCACGCTCAGGAACCAATAGATATGTAAGGTAAATATTTATTCATTTATTCACTCCTCATCTTCTGTGGCGTCGTTTGCCAAGGGCGTTATCGAATTGTAGAGGCACTTAAAACACAATGTAAGTAGCAAGCCAAGAAGAAAGACATTCTATATGCGTAGTAATGAGAATATGGTGTAACAATAATGCTTACGTAATAAATTGCAATAATAAATCAACTGTCTTGCGCTTGCCACTAGCAAGAGTGACAAGTTTTCTTGGAAGCATTTTATTTTGCTTTTATCTTTGCTGCCTTCCTTTCATCTTTTGTTTGTGGGAGTTGATGCCAATACAATTATCAGTGCTCTCGATTATTATGACGTTCTGTTTTGTCAGATTTCAATACTCCGGCGAACTCCACAGTCTAGGAATCAAACTTGCAGAAAACTGTAGCAAAAAATTACTTGGGATTAGGTGGAACGCAGCGTCCAAAACGTGGGTTTAGAGAAACGTATGTTTTTTTTCTTTGTTGCTTTGTTTGTTTATTCCTACCTTTTTCTCATGCAACTTCAGGTAGACAAAACGCCTTTGACTGCTAAAATGTGCTGTTTGCCTCGTTGCAGTGTGCTTCGGAAGGCATACAAAAAGAGGATCTACATTGCTTTGCAAAAGAAAACAAAAAACAGCACTCAATCGAGAGTTTTGATCGCAAACCAGGGCCCGGATTCACAAAACTCACTTACGAAAACATTTTTGCGCAAGAGAAATTTTCTTGCGTAAGTCGATTCACGAAACGAAAAAACGTCGTAAGAGGCCATAGTTGTCACATCGGCCGCTGCAAATAAAGCGCGCTGTGACTGCCCGAGAACATGTCAGCGATGGTGATGCAGTTGCTTTATTTGCTTACGTCACCGAAAAGTGCTCGTAAGTGGATTCACGAAGCGAAATTGTGCGTAAAAACAGCATGGCTGAGAGAAAATCCCAAGAGTGGTCCGGACCACTCTTAGGAACAATGTGGCTACTTAGAACCTGCTGCCGCAGTGGTATACTTTGGTGCCCTGGCTGGTTTTGAGTTAATTCACGCCCATCAAGGGCTGCCTAATGACTGCTGGTGCGTTTTTATTTCTTTCGGCGCTTTGAGCTTCGCGTGTTGTTTCCCTTGTACGCAGTGGATGGTGTTGACAACCACCATCGTCCAATAAGTTCGAAGTCGCAGTAATTGAAGAATTCTATTGGGCATCAATGGCATAAAACTACGCATGTACAGATTTGTGGTTGGATGAAAACCAATGTGATACGTGAATGGTCGGTGCAATCGAACGCGACATGGCATAGGATCAACCTTATTTGTTATGTTGTGTTGCGCCCCATCTCATCCAATTAAAAGTGCGACTCGAGATTCTTGCCTCATTGGTAGAAATTACCACCAAAGAGGTTATTGGGAGCACATTCTTTGCACGCTATTGGAAATAAAAATGAGAGGAAGTTTTCAGAGAGTGGTTCCTAAAGTTGGTGCTCTAGTGTACTTTTATTGGCTCTAACTGTCCAATGGTTGCGATCTCTGAAATACAGCTGTCGATACACTTTGGGACGATCTGGAACAAAGCGTACTTTGTAAACCAAAGCGTATTAGGGGTGCGCATGATTACGCATGGAACTACAAACAAATCATGCATCTTCACCTTCACTCTTCAGACACCGATATGGACCGTGATACCATGGCAAGCAATCGGAATGAAATGACCCTAGTAACTTTGTATGACACTAAAAACATGCAAACCCTCACGATTCTAGAGCAAACCTTGGCTGATTGATTTGTGGGGTTTAACGTCCCAAAACCACCATATGATTATGAGAGATGCCGTAGTGGAGGGCTCCGGAAATTTCGACCACCGGGGGTTCTTTAACGTGCACCCAAATCTGAGCACACGGGCCTACGACATTTCCGCCTCCATCGGAAATGCAGCCGCCGCAGCCGGGATTTGAACCCGCGACCTGCGGGTCAGCAGCCGAGTACCTTAGCCACTAGACCACTGCGGCGGGGCGAGCAAACCTTGGCTTAATTCATCCCTGCGTCAATTACCAGCCATTTACCTTGGCGCACGAACATCATTCAAAGGTAGAGCGAGCCACTGACATGTATTTTGTGCGACGTAGCGACCAATTGACCTGAGAATAATAGCGTTGCGAAGGCGAATCCCCTGTCGCATGCTCTGATCGAAGCAGACGACAAACGCGAGCAGACGACGGCTTTGCCGACACGCACAGCTTGTGATTGGTTGTGAAGCAATACCCTCTACATCAGCTCACTCCGTGACGTTGCCAAAACACTTCTTTCATCTGGCACGCCTGTCCTGTTCGTCATATCACCCCCCTCGCACATAAGAGAAAATTTTTTCACGCCGTGAAAATAGTGCAAGTACTTTCTAAGAGCTCTCTTATCATCTTATGTGCTGCGCAGTTGTCGAAAACAATATGGCGTCGTAAACAGCATATCGGTCGGTGCGATTTTCAGCAAACGCTTCTCGCACGAGTTACTTCAGCGTTTGACCGGATGTGTTGTGATTACAGCAGCTCTTTCGGTGTGTGTAAGCAGTGCGGAAAGCTGTGGCAGTGCAATGGTGAACGGTGAAGCGCAGCGAAGTCTGTGCGTCGGTGTGGTTATCAAGCGGGGATCGGCGTCGATGTATTGACGGCAACTAGCACTCGAGAAGCCTGCAATGTGTGTTTGTGTGCCGGTAACAGTTCGTTCGCTTGACTTTCCAGTCTCTCAGTTTGGTGCTGTGCGACATTTCGGATTGACAGCGTTTTGCCACGTTACTTGAGTGACCCCAAGTACGTACGGAAACGTGTGAACTACGCGCTCGGTTCTTGCTTCGCCACTAGTTAGCCCGCACGCTTCTATTTACTTGAGAGCAATGTACTGTTCGGGAGTGAAACGATGTTCGTTGTGAACAGTGGTGCTGTGTTGACGTTCCAAGACTTGTGAACAAGCTGTGCTCGTGTGACCGAAACTTGAAAGACAGCGTTGATAACTGTTTTGCCCTGCGAAGTCGTGGTGGGGCAGCTTGGCGCTTTTGTTTGTTAAGTCGTCACTTCTCTTTTTTGTGATAACCATAGTCCTAGCGCTGTGATGTGATCAACCAAAACTGCGAGATGCTACATTCTGTTGTGGATCGTGTTACTTTGAAAGCGCGCCTAGACTGTTCTTCGGTAACAAATTAAGAGTTCTATGTGGCAGCGAGAGCCCGTGAACGTCAAGCTTCCCTCCAGCCCCCCCCCCCCAAAAAAGCAAATATTTCACGGTGCCTTGCTTTGGATGAAGTTGTAGGCCAATATCGCCTAACTACAGGTTTCCGAGTTCGTCTGGCCATCGTTTTGCACGGCACTAGAGCTTTGACAACAGCCGGTCATGGCCAGTTCTTACACTTTATCAATGGACGTGCACGCCTGGCCAGCCCTTCATTGCTGTCATTGGCAGCTTCCAGTCTGCAGATGCCCTTTGCCTGTTCGCCGTACTTGGTTTCTTATGACACCGACGGCCACTAAATGCTGCCATCGGTGAGTTCAACTTGCAGAACTAAATTTCACCGGTACTATAATTCACGCAGTTCTATAACGTGTGCAAGTTTTTAAGCCCATCAGATGTAATGTTTCTCTATGGTAAGTTGAAGCATGAAAAATTTACTACTACTGTTATATACATACATATATTATGGAGCAAATACATAAAAAGTTTTGTGATTTGATACAAGTGAGCTCTTGTTTGATTATGAGGTTTGGCCTGTCGATTGACCACGTTTGATAGTTGGAAAGTTAATATGAATTTATTTTTCAGGAGCCAGGCTGCACTTAAATATTTATGTTATTTTGGAAAATTAGTTCTATAGACGATTACCACTGTGGTAGTACTATACTTCAGTAGGACATATATATTGCGGTACGTAAATTTTACATGAGGCTTCAGTTTATTTCAAAGTGATTATAGCAGACTTTGGTCACTTTAACGAAGTGATAGCTTCCTCAAATAAGTATTAGAAGTGAGTGCTTTTAATGATTGTTTTTAAATATCTCGTTTTTGGCTCTTCACAGATCGCAGAGATTGGTTTGTTAAGGTCCTGTGATGCATCGGTTGCACATTCTGGCACATCAATCCTCATAATTACTTGGAGCACCTGGACAAAAATAGGAAGGACACGTTCTCCCTAACTGTGCAAGCCTATGTCACTGCTCGGACTGTTATCATTCAGTGGATGTGGCGTGGAAGCATGCATGACAGCCTCATCTGGAAGGACTGCAATCTGCTTTGGAGCTTTGAGGGCAGAAAACTGCCTAACGGCTGGCTGCAAGGATAGTTTTTCTTTAATACAAACGATTACGTGAACACCACTTACTGTGCACAAATTGAAAACCCAAGCATGGTTGATTTCAGTGGATACCTGTAATATTCTTACACATAATTCTTATTCAACATTTATAGAACAGAATTGCAAGATAATTGAGAATGCTGAAAGCTGAAAGCCTGCAGCTTATGAATGAAACTCCAATAATCTGAGACTCAAAAGCTTGTGCTTTGAAACGAGCACAAATACTTTGATTCCTTATTGAGCTCTCCAGCTTGTGACTCCCTCTGTGGACCAAGTGCTCTGGAAGGAAATAGCAAGTGGGTGAAAATTGCCTGGCTGTTCACAACTTGCAAGAAGAAATACCTATTGAACAAGCCTCAGATGACATAAGGCCAGTAACTGCATCTTTTACCTAATGTAGCTTTTTCTCTCTCAGTGCTGTTGCTTGTGTTTCAGCCGAACATGTTCACAACGATTGCATAGTGATATATATTTTTCTACAAGTTGTACCTGACCTAAGTATGCATTGTTGATTTCTAAAGGTGACGTTCAGTGTGTTTCTAAGCCATGGCTTCTCATTTCTGACTGTGGCTAGCCTATTTCAGCAGCAGAGCGATGCAGCTAGCACACATGCAATCCAAGTCATGGAGCGCTCCTTTGGTGTTCTGTGCAGGACACAGCATATCCATCCGGCAAGACAATGGTATCAACAATAATGGTGAGTGTTGGTGGCACCTGTAAGAGCCCGTTGTGTTTGTTGTGTATGATTATTTCCCCTGATGAAGTGCATTTTTGAAAGGTTTTCTTCATTTATAATAATAGATGTCAGAAACAAGCACACTCATAATCCACAAGTTCTTTGTGTCTTCTAGACTGCCCATTTGCTCCTATATGCGGTATTGTGACCTGGCTATATTAGATAGCCTTAAAGTTATCAACATTGGCTGTTGTGTTGTAATGCAGTCTAACTTGTGTTTCTTAGTGAACTTATTTGTGGTCTACTTCTCGCACCTAGTGTAAAGTCGAAATAAAAGAAACTCTATTGGCTTTTTATGCCTGTCAGAAGTTTCATGCCTTCATCTATAACATTGTGGTTTTGCTCTTGTATCATATTAAATATATTTTTAGCCTTCACTGTTTGTGTGTGTGTGTGTCTTGAGGCTTGTCCTTGGCTTCTGAAAATACAATATCTGTAAATATGAGCACATAATTGACAACTATACACTCTTGCATGTAGCATGGTTGCAACAATGATCTGTATTTTTCTAATTTCCAGCAGTAACAAGGGGTTCGGTGCTCCACGGTCATGTACAGTGTATCAAGAACAGAGCACAGAAGACCAACAAGTATAAAGGGACTGCCAGTGACTGTTCTCCTGCTCAAAGTTTACAACAGCAGAAAGAGCACATTGTGATGTCAGGAGCAGCTGCTGCTTAACTTCTTAGCAGTGCATTATTCAGCAATTCCTTTGCTTGCATTCGAAATTATTTAAATTTTGCATGAAAGATACCAAACTATGACACTAATTTAAAGGCTGCTGTAGTGTTAGTGGGCAAATATTTTTGAGCTGAAGTTTTAACATGTGTGTTAAGTGCCTGCGTGCCTCTACATTTGCATGCCAGAAATCACAGCATTCATGGTCGCCAATGGTAACTGTGTTTGCATTTTTTGTAGTACAAGAAGTAAAGTCATGGATGCAGTAATCATATACTTAGTCGATGTAATCCTTCAGTGTACACTCATATGTATAGCACCAATGATGCCATGAGTGTATAAGCTCTGAGAAGTCAATTTAAATGGATTTTTTATTTTGAAGGAAAAGGATCAGTAATGTACAACAACCTCGGCAAGGAGCAGCGCTTCGAGATAGGTAATAGTGCACTTGAAGTTGTAAAAGACTATGTCTACTTAGGGCAGGTAATAACCGCAGAGCCGAACCACGAGATTGAAGTGACTAGAAGAATAAGAACGGGGTGGAGCACATTCGGCAAGCACTCTCAAATTATGGCAGGTAGACTGCCACTATCCCTCAAGAGGAAGGTATATAACAGCTGTATCTTGCCGGTACTTAGCTACGGAGCAGAAACCTGGAGACTTACAAAGAGGGTTCAGCTTAAATTGAGGACGACGCAGCGAGCAATGGAAAGAAAAATGGTAGGTGTAACCTTAAGAGACAAGAAGAGAGCAGAGTGGATTAGGGAACAAACGGGGGTCAAGGATGTCATAGCTGAAATCAAGAAGAAGAAATGGACATGGGCAGGGCATGTAGCGCGTAGACAGGATAACCGCTGGTCATTAAGGGTAACTGACTGGATTCCCAGAGAAGGGAAGCGGGTTAGGGGGAGACAGAAGGTTAGGTGGGCAGATGAGATTAAGAAGTTTGCGGGTATAAATTGGCAGCAGCAAGCACAGGACCGGGTTAACTGGCGGAACTAGGGAGAGGCCTTTGTCCTGCAGTGGACGTAGTCAGGCTGATGATCATGATGATGATAATGACTGGATTCTAGGGGAGTCAAACGCACGAGTGGGAGACAGGAAGTCAGGTGGGCAGATGTTGTTAGGTATATAGTCACAGCAGAAACCACAGGATTGAGTTGACTGGCGGAACATGGGAGAGGCCCTTACGCTGCAGGGGGCGTAGTCAGGCTGATGATGGTGACTAAATGAAGGCTTAGAGTTATATCAGGTGTCCAGGTATCATTTACTAGAATTTTGTGAATTGTTGCAATTGTTGATTGCCGAAGCAATTGAAAACTTCCCACCTCGATGAAACTAAGGTTACGGGGCTTGGCTGTTGAACCGAAGGCGGCGGGTTCGGTAAAACACATGGTGGCCGAATTTCAATGAAGGCATATAGCTATGGGCATGTGCGCTGTGTGAAGTCAGTGCCGCTGAAGAACAACACATTGTCTAAATTTCGAGAGTGCTCCATTTTACGAGCACGGATACTGTATCATTGCTTTGGGGTGTAATATTCTCATTATTATACTTTTTAGCATTACCAATAAAAAGGTTTCTTCGACGAAAGCGAGACAAGCGAAATTGATTTTTTGTTTATGGCTACAGAAAAAGAAGTACTATTGAGGGGTCTATAGTTTGCAACACCCCAAATAGCAACAGCATGACCAGGGCGGATGAGCATATATTATAAGGTGCAAGGAGTGTTCCGAAAATGTTATTCTCATATTCCTATTTTTTCTCTGCTTTCTTCCTATTACAAAGGTTCACTTCGCCGCAGAGACCCAATTTAACGATTGTTGGAGTGAGCTATATCTGGTGCTCTTGTTAACATTGAGGCAGGAAGAAGCACAATCTTGTAGCCTGTGGCTATTGCCTGAGACAACATTGTAGCTTCTCTCCGTGTTGATAGCTCATGTTTTTTATATGTCACTTTAAAAAGTCAGTCCTTGTTTGGCTGTTCATTATAAAGCAGAAGCTACGCATACTATGGAGCCACCCTTTTGCGAAACAAGCTGGCCACGTCGACACGACACTAAATTTAAGATAGGTTACTCAAAAAGAGAAGCATACTGTCGGTTTGTTTTCGTTGAAGTTACCATATACCTGAAAGAGCAAAAAATACAAGAGGCAACATTTTTCTACAGAAGTAAAGAGACCCAGCCCCATGCGTCATTTTCCGCCGCCTCTATAGTAACTCTGACTGAGAATCTAACGTGAGGATCAGCGGGGAAAAGCTGGTGTTTTTTTTTGCGGTCGTCTCTGTTTTGAACATGAAGTAATGCCTCCAGGGGGGGGGGGGGGCTTCATAGCAGGGGCGTTGCCAGAAACCATCTTTTACATGTGGACCCAGCCATTCCTTTTTTTGTTCACGTGTTTGTGTGAGTGCGTGTATAAGGTACACATGCGTGAAATTTTCAAATATGAGCAGTGGCCGAAATTTTCACGCCTTCCTTCTTGGCTCAAAGCGTCACCGCTACAGCTTCGCAGCGCCTGTGGGGAACATTTTCAAGCCACCGAAGGCGTCAGTGTGCCAGCGCCACGCCCCCATTGGCAGTGGCATGGCGCTATCAAGTGGCAGGCGCCATCTCTAAACACCACGTCTCTTAAATAGCCAGAATGACACCCAACGCAGCAACTAGAAGTGGCACGGCTCAGTTCCCGCATCGAGGAGCTTCATGAGTGACCAAGACACTGCAATGGAAATGGGCACAACTAAAGAGAAATTGGCCCCGTATCTGCATGTATTCTGCATATGTCGTCAAAGGACGATCGTCTTACGTGTGGAGAGAGTGAACAAAACAATTATGTGATGTTCTGCGCAAGAAAATCGGTGAATGGTATTCTAGAGGCGCTCCGCTAGAATGCCTCGAGCGTGCAGCGGAGGCAAACGAGCGCATCAAGTCACGTCACCTTGAGACATGAGCGCCATCAGGCAGTTATCTTGGAAAACGAAGCGCGTGGCTCGGAGAAAGGTGTGCGCGCCCATCTCAGAGGTGATAAGGTGTAGAACGCAAGGTGACGGTAGGTACCACTACCATCTCGTCTTAGCAAAGCGTTGGAAACACTCCACGTTCCACGCAAACGTTGCATGGTGAGCGCAGCGTGATAAGGACTGCGGTCCTTCAAATTACTTATGTATGCCTTTTCTAGTAAAACATGCGCATGCAGATTATATACGTGTTGTTATGGTGCCCCAGACATGCGCAATAATTGCTTTTGAATTGACAATTGCACAAGTATGAACGCTGAATCTTGAGCAACATAGGTGGCTGCTGCGGATGGGTCTGGCCGTTTCAAGTACCTGGTGCCGTTAAGAGTGGACAAACAGACAAATGTACACATCGACAGACAGACCAATATTTTTGCATCGAAGGCCCCCAAGAAGGACTATCATCTTTAAAATCACAGGATATTCACAAAGTGAGTAATGATGCGTGGGGCGAAGCGGCCGTCTGGCCATCCACGCTTCCCTCCATCCGTTCATTCTTGTCTCCGTCCATTCATTCATCCATCTATCCATCCATCCGTTCATGTCCATCCGCCCGTGCGTCCATCCGTGCGTGCATTTGTGTGTCTGTCCACCCGTCTCTCTCTGCAGTCGTCCATGCATCTATTCATTCATTTGTCTGTCCGTGCGTCCGTTCGTGCGTGTGTCCCTGCGTAAAACAGACAGACAGATGATGGATGGGCACGGCCAGTGAATGATTCACAGTTTGCCGATAAAACACTCCGAAGCTTCATTACACCAATCATCATTCACTCCGTCAATATGCTGTGAGGTGGTTGCTACATACATGCGTACCTGTTTGTGATGACCCACAGAGTTTCCTAAAATTAACTGGAGGGGACTCTGTCGCTGCGATTGTTCAGCGACCATGGAAGTGATGGGTCGCTATTGCCTACTTTTCATACTTGCGGGTAGCGAATCGTAGTTGCCGCTTCGTTATTGCTGTGTTTCGGTTTTATTTCGAAAGAAAGATTTAACCCTTATGAACTTCGTGACCCGATTCGGAAAGGTAAGTTTAGAAGAATAAGGTGGTGAAGCAAAACCGCTGAACATTTGTTGATTTTTCTTTCGTGAGAAAACTGCTTCAAGCCACACGAGGACACACGGAGCCAAAAGGAGGCCAGAAATAGGGAGATTAGACAAATATGTGTACTACCCATCATTCCCATGCTCGCTGAAGCGCCGTGCGTTCCAGCTACCGTAGACACTAGCGCCAGAGTTTGCTCTAGTGTAAATTTGGAAACTCTAAGTGAAGACCAACCCACGCCTTAAGAAGCTTCGCCCCTAAACATACCTCCGCTGACTTGTGATGTGTACTACCCATCATTCCCATGCTCGCTGAAGCGCCGTGCGTTGCAGCTACCGTAGACACTAACGCCAGAGTTTGCTCTAGTGTAAATTTAGATAATCTAAGTGAAGACCAACCCACGCCTTAAGAAGCTTCGCCCCTAAACATACCTCCGCTGACTTGTGCTGTTAGGCACCACCTGAACGCTAGATTCTGCTGTATAAGTACAAAGCAGGCGCGGAGGTTAGCTGACAAGAGACGAAAGAGAGTGAACTGATGAATCTATTTTAGCTCCCTAGCATCAAAAAACAGTAGAGAGGCAGGTAGCTCTAGTCATGATATTTGCTCAACCTAATCTGTCTTTCTGCTTATTTTCGGAAGAAAGATGAGCTAAATTATTTTGTCCATTGCTCACCACAGCCTTCAATATAATAATCGCTAATAACTTTCTGCAATTATGTGACATTTTGCTTCTTGGAGTTTTTTTTTATTTTTCGGCTTTTATACGATGAATTGTCAACGCGCCTTCTCGCGCTATAACTTAAAACACTTCGCCTTTCAACAGCAGAGTTGTTTAAGGTAGGCTAAACTCCGGCATCCCCATCGAACTAGGCGAGGGTGAGTATCGTTAAGCGCTTATGTGGAAAGAGGCTTCTATAATCGCAAAGCCATGCAAACCACAGTTGGTGAGGAGGGGGGATATATGGGTGGGAATAAAGGGGAGAGTGGTGAAAATTGGTAAAGCATTCCATAGTACTGTACAGTGCAATCTTGCAGGGAGTGGGAAAGGAAAGTGATGGCAAGAATTACTGGTGATAGGGTCCGAGGGTAGAATTGAGGAAGAGAGGATATTGTGACAGGGAAGCCGAGCCTTGTATATTATCCCATAACAAACGTTGGTATAAGTCAAGGAGCTCCAAGCATAGCATAGTGATGAACAGTATAAAATGTGAAGGACGTGGAACACGATAATGAGAGATTTAGGTAGACGAAAATGAAGAGGAGTTGTGGCAAATATAGCGTGTATATATATATATATATATATATATATATATATATATATATATATATATATATATATCAGGGTTAGGAGAGCTGAGAAGAAAAGAGCTAAAGGTCACCGGCTCTGCTTTTTCCTGAATAGTCGTTCCATCATTGCGTGGCCACACTCCGATTTTTTGTATGGTAGATTATTACCTGAAATTCACGCCTCCTGTCATGTGGATGCACTGAAAGTTGATTCGAATGAACAAACCTGTGATTTTTCCTGCTCTCAGTGATCGCAATGTGTAACCAGGTTCAAGTTCCGGAGTACATCCCTGCTTTGCTATGCAGTATTACTTTAGGCTTCCTGAGTTTTTGTCACAGCATTCACAAAACTTCTCACGGAGCAGGTATGACGTTATAACCCCCCCCCCAAAATTAAAATTCGTCCAAGAATGGTCTGAGTAAACCAAGCTGCCTCCAAATATGACCGAATTAGCGGGAGCTTGAGGCCATATTGCCAAGCATATGCAGCCCGGTACCACAGAACACATCTGAATAAATGAATTTTCTAATTGACGAATTGACGAGTGTCAAATGAACGATGTTGTGCCAGTGCTTGTGATTTTACTTGTTTAAGCCCTTCTATACACAAGCGAATTATTAGACGCAGTGATGTTTCAACCTTGATATAATCGGAGTACAGTACTTCAAAGCACCGAAAGAGCGCTCGTTTATCAGAGGCTAGGATGCAGCCCTGTTACACGGGTCACTCTTGATACGTAAATGAATGCACTGAGTTCCTAAAATTTATGCACTTGATGACTAGTTTTGCTATCCACCAAAAAGCTCTTATCAGAAATAGTGGGAGATACTTTAGAAAAATTAAAATTTCTTATCTGTACACTAACTAGGCTGCTATGTCACGCGATTTGTATTAATGTTTGGTCAAAATGTCAGCACTCATGGCCTTACCTTAACTAGTTCTTTTGTTTTTCAGAATAATAGAATATCATATTTTTTCATAAATGTTTATCATTTGACATTAGTCATAGGAAAGAATTTCTGTGATGTGCTGCATGGAAAGTCTGTTTTTTTTAAAAGAGCGGGTGAACTTTAGTGGTGCAGTTGAAAAAGAGCTTGGTCTAATCAAGCACGTCAAATAGGATCCAAGCTGCTTTCTGTGTAAACTGCCTAAATTGTCACCAGCTATAGATAACCGACTTGTAAATATAATACAACTTGGTGGTGCATATCTCAGGACTACAAAAGATACGTAGCGTGTTACGTCTTAGCAGTGGTCTCTGAGAAAACATTAAGAAGTGCAACACGACTTCAAACATCTCTCAAGACGATCCTGGGTTGACATTTCTATAAATCGGAAAGTAAGTTTTATATAAAACAGGAAGAACACCTAGATGACGTTTGCTAATAAGAGAAAAGAAACGTTGATAATACCTAAGAATTTGATTCATTTAGGCACTGCATGACCTTTTAAACATCAAAACATGTGCTATGCCGCAAAGCCATAAGTGTTTTTTTAGCAATATCATAGAAACTTGGATATAAAGAAGGAGTAGCATGAGCAGTCAGTATCACAAAGCAAACAAATTAGACACCGGTGCTGAGCTTCTCACCCCTTTGTGTCTTCTTGCCTTAGCATTTATCTCACTCTGCGGCATGCTGTAAAAGCAAAAGAAAGACATATATTTGTGAACTCGACGCAAGCACGATCGTAAACAATGTCTGTAACGCGTGTGATACAGTAGTAAAATGAACCAATAATGTTCGACAAGGGGAAGCAGAACGAGACTGCTGAACTTCGCAGACTGCTGAACATCGCTGGCGGCAGCGGAAATCGATAACGAATAATGAGGAATAGCGATAACGCCGGGAAACTCTGGCATACTTCAGAAGGGTTATTCAAATGAGAAATAGCACAATGTGTATGGTTACTGTGAACTTATTTTGTTATGCTTCTCAACGCTCACTTTCAAAAAACCCAGACTTTCCTCGCCCGCATTCTTAGAGAATGTAAGGTTTGCAAGGTGAAGTTTGCGTAATATGACTTAAAAAAAATGGTTCCAGATTCAGGCTCTAAAATGCCTTTCGTGATCACTTTCTTTAGATCGCCTTGCTCAGTAGCATAAAACGAAACGTGTAGCGCATAATCTGAAGGAGCTTTCTTTATGTAAATAAGTGAGGTCCTGTTGCCAAGCTCTTCTCCACAGAATAGTTGCTGAAAATGTTTATAATTTTTCAGTGGTATTAGCTATCTCAGATATTCAATAATGCGGTCAACAAAGCAAACGGCCAAGTTTCTCTATCGGGGCGTATGGGAGCCCTACGTTGCAGTCAGTATTTTCACCTAAGTTGCGATCGCAAAACTGCGTACTTAACACTTCCCTGAGTATCGTGAGTCATTTTTGAATTTCTGTACTGTTCACAATTTATAAAGTTAAAACTGTTAGATTGTGCACAACATAATATTTTAAGGCGTTTTCTGTACGTTTTGCACTGAAATAACTAGGGTGTCGAATTTTTGTGAAGTTACAACTGGCATAAAGTGCTCAGTAGAACAATTCAAGCTCTTTTCTGAAAGATAAAAACGGCGTATACTGAAGAGTCGTATATCTATGAAGTTACAACTGACAAATAGTGCGCAGTACAACATTTTCACTTGTTTCCTGTAAGTTAAAACTGTAATAGCCGAGAGCGTCATATTGTCAACAAACAGATGCACAATGTAAGCTGAGAATTTAGCATCGCTCAGTCAAGAGCTAGAATGAAAAGTAAGAAATGACAAAAATTCTCGCTGAAATGAAGTCTTCTAGGGGTCGGTGTCACGCGAAAAAAAAAGCCAACTAGTTCACTATCTTAACATAACGAGTTTAGCGCTAAAAAAGTCTTATGCATGTCAGAGATAGACTACCGACAAGCGCCTTCTGCAATCGGTCTCTCACATGTGTACGTCTTCTGCAGCGCTAAAATAGCCATGTTATGTAACCACCAACTCATCCAACAGCAAGGTATTATCAGATGAATGACGGCATCGCACTGCTTGACATTAATACGGGCGTTTGAAGACTACGTGGTTGCTGTATCGTCTCTACTTTTGTTCAATATCGTTGTCCTTGTGCTGCTCAATGTGAGTACATTTAAACTCGCCTAATTGCTATCTTTTCACAGTGAGTTCCATCACTGTGCGCTATTGCATGCATGATCATTCACGCTTGCTACCTTATTTCTCGGCGGGAGGGGGGTGGGGTGTAATGTTGCACTATAGCTTCCCTAGTCGTGGGAGTTCACACGGATTGCTTATTAGACTGATGCAGGAGCCCATATCCAACATAGCAACAATAATGAAAAAAACTTCCACACAGCTGATGCTAGGACATAAACATTTCAGCTCCTGGTATAATACCTTCATTCACGATGTGAACCACATCCGTTGCTGTGAGCAACGTCGCCTCACCTTTGTCCGCGTCTGTCTCTAGTGTCACGTCGATGTTGACAGACAGACAGACAGACAGACAGACAGACAGACAGACAGACAGACAGACAGACAGACAGACAGACAGACAGACAGACAGACAGACAGGCAGAGAGACAGACAGACAGACAGACGGACATATGGACGAACGGACGAACGGACGGACGGACAGACAGGCAGGCAGGCAGACAGGCAGACAGGCAGACAGGCAGGCAGGCAGGCAGGCAGGCAGGCAGGCACAGAACTTTATTGAGGTCCTGAGGAATATTACCTCAAGGAGGTAGAGCAGCGGGCCGCTCCTACGTCGGAACGAACAGGCCGAGCCTCACCGTCGCGTCGTGGGCCCTCTGGACAGCCTAGAGTTGGTGTGCAAGTTCTGAGCTCCTGAGCGCAGAGCTTCATTCTTCTTCGGTGATGTTCCGAGAATTGCGTGATGAGGGGCACTGCCAGAGCATGTGGTCTAACGTGGATACAGCGCCACAATCTGAGCATGTTAGTATAATGCTTTCAATAAACTGGTTGGGGGAACGAAGGCTGAGGTACGACCTGGTTTGAAGCATGAGGAGGTTAGATGCCTGGGCCCGACAAAGTTGCATGTGAGGAAAGGGGAAAATCTTACTGTCCAGCCGGTAATGTTTGGTCACCTCGTTGAAAGTGAGAAGAAGATTCCTAAAGACCATTAGGTTGGAGTCTGAAGGTGCCGCAGGCTACCCAGCGTAGTGAGTAAGTTCACGTGCTAGGGCGTGGGCGATCTCGTTTACGTTTGCCGTGGAGGTCAGATGTGATCCGAAGTGAGCTGGAAAGCAAATTATCAAATTATGGTGTGTTGTGAAATATCCCTATTACCCAAAATGTGAGCTACTTCAAGCGATACTGATCCAGATGCATAGACTCGCACTGCCACTCGTGAGTCGTGAGCTGATCAGGTAGCCGTAACTCTCGCCCTCCGGGATGACTCAATGTTGATATCACAAATTTTTATGAATGGCACTTATTTCCCTTGTTTCAGCCGTGAACACAATAGTCCTATATAATTTTAATGTCGGTTATTTGGTTTGGTTTCTTATACCTGAACGGCAGAAAAAACTTCATCGAGAAGTGCTACAGCTTGGGCTAGTTGGTATGGCTTGACGATAGTTATAGCGCGAGAACAAAACGATAACACAGAGACAAGAAGGACACGAAATACACGTTCTTGTATCTGTGACGTCGTTTTGTTCTCGCGCTCTAACTATCTTCATCGAGAAATTGGCAAGGTTAATGGCACTTGCATGATCTTACCTAAATGACAGCCAGGAATCGTAGAACTATGGCCACTATGTCACCCCTCTGGACAGCACGGAACTCCGTCTCGGAGGGGAAGCTGAGCAATGCCTTCTTTGAACACACAAAACCGTCATAGGCATTTCACTCATCGCTGCCATTTTACCCATTATTATTGTAGCACAGGCTACAGGGTGCCCCACCACAGAGGCATAGTTGTTATGGTGCTCGAGCTCGGGTGCGAAATTGCAGATATGAAACTCGTCTGCAGCTTCTGCTTCTTCGAACGAGTAGGAAATGCTGAAGACAATTGCGGATTTTCGGTTACCGATTTTAGTGTTATCCGTCTGAGCTCACGAGGCTCAAGGTGAATGAGCTAATATAATCTGCCTGATTTAGTTACACTCCTACGTTGTAAATACTGTACTGTCATGTTAGTCATGTTATGAACTCTCACTGATGCTCGACATACGCGCAAGACCTGACTTGAAAAAATTGCGCTACAGTTGCTGCGGAAAACGAAGGTAAAGAGGAGACAAAAAGCAAGTGGTCAGCACGTCTTTGTCTCTTCCCTAACTCTGTTTTCCGCAGCAACAGTGGCGCAATTTTTCTTAGTATTGAAAAACCAACTAGTCCAACACCTCAGTTTGCTAACATTTATCTCATGACCTGCTTTGCAATTTTTCCTGTATTAGATAGTCTTACAGAAAGTACAGCTTCCTAAATAAGACCAGCTCCAAGTGAATTAATGTATCGTCTGTGTTGCACTTAAGGTAATTCCTAGTTATGAAACTGTCTGAAGAGCTATGTGTGTCATATTCGGCAAGTTGCCTTTCATGCAAAAAGTTCAGTTTTAATCTGCTGGGTGTCATTGTCAACACCTTTAGAATTTAGCGCTATAGTGGTCACTGCTGTGTACGACACCTTTAATTGAAAAGATGAGTACACTTATTTACTTGCGAGATAAAAAATTGTTCTGGTATAAGCAAATATCGCATAATATAAAACGCGCTGACCTTGACTGACCCAGCTGAGAAAATACCTGCTGCGAAACTACGTGCAATCGAACTGTTCTCGGCTAGTCTAGGCAGCACAAATGTCGCTTAGGTAGCACGCTGCTAGTTCTGATGCTGCAAAAACTAGTTTTATATATAATAAAGCAAAGGTCACAATTTGAGAGGCCTGAAAACGGAATTTTCTTTGTGGGCCCATTTCCTTTTATGGAAACGCGTCATTGGTGAAAAACAGGAACAAGGACCTAAATAGCCCCAAGCTAGAATTGATTCCGCCAATCGAGCAAAATGAGGTTTATCGCCGCCAAAAGCATTGCATGAATGGCACGGTCTTCTCGAATAAACAATCACGCAATAGCATGCGTAAGTGAATACATGTGGTTACAATAGCAAAGCAGCTGTTACCGACGAAACGAACTCTTTTTTATAATACTGGAAATACTTCACCGCTTTTATATACTCCCACCTGTGGGTCTTTTTTCTCTTTCACCCTAACAGTTTCACTCGTGGGAAAAAATCTTTATGGCTTGCCTTAAATGCCACATATAGAGTATAGATCTTGCTCCTTTTTAACGTGAAATAGCGAAGCTTATATTAGAGAGTTATAGTTTACCGTTAGCGTAATTGCGGAGGTTAGGAAAATGGCGTTACAGTGCAGCAAATGTTCGTTGCAGACAACCTCTTATAGTTGAGCGGGGTAGCGTTTGCGTGGTTTATGTGCCCCAGCTGAGTTGATGGCGCCACCTTTCGGAGCTTTGAAAAGTAAGAAGTGTAAAAGAAAAGAAAACAAGAACGTCTGACTTTGTCACGAGACGAATTATTGTCAGAAGAATTTTTAAGGCCTAGGCACATTCAAAATGGGAAGCTGTATAAAAAAACTACGCTAACTTATCAGTAATACATGGTCATTAGGCCTAGACACGTTTAAAACGGGGAGCTATATAAAAAACCACGCTAACTTATCCGAAATACTCGGTCGTCAAAGCCAACTGCAAGCATGCGAAAGAACATTAAAGAGTCGTTGGCTACAAACAAAGTGAACCTTTCAGCAACTACGTCAAAATCACTTCGAAGTGGGCGTCCGAGAGCACCGCCGTGTTTTATGTGCACTACGTACGCCTACGCTAACAAGGTAACAATAAACCTGAAAAATAGAACCCATGGCATAAGCAGTGCGGGTAAAGTACGTGTTTGCGCATGCGCACTTCGATCAAGCTATCACGGTAAGCCCGTATATTATAACTGTCTAATAACGCCTGAAGCATCGCAGTCTTGTTTAAGTAAATCTGCTTTTGAAAGCTATCAGCCCCAAAAGCTAGCAGATCACTGGAAGTGTATAAACAGCAACAATAGCTGTGCAAGAACATAAAAAAGCTGAGCAAAACGGTGATACTCTATATAAAACACAGTTTGAAAGTGAGCGTTAGCAAACCGCTGGAAAACCCGGTGCAACAGCCGATTTGTATAAGAAAAAAAATTGGCAGCATATCACGGAGTGAATGATGGAGATTGGGGCGAAGCATTCATCCGTCTATTCGTTCTTGCTTCTGTCCATCCATGCGTTCGTCTGTGTGACCGTCCATGCGTCCATCCGCCCGTCCGTGCGTGTGAGTATTCGTGCGTCCGTCTCTGCGTTCGTCCATGCATCCGCCCCTGCGTTCGTTCATGCGTCCATCCATGCATTTGTCTGTGTGTCCATTCGTCCGTCTATTCAACACTCCAAGTGCCACCATCTCGCATTTTTTATCATATTGTCCCCATATAAAAGCACCGCCATCCAGCGGACATATTAAAACTAAACAAGAGGTGGCACAGGCACACGTTCTTACGGCTTGCGCTTCGGGTCTACTTCCCACCTTTAACCACCTCAAGTTCATGGTATGTACTAGTTCGCCGTATTCATGGCACGGCAGCCCAACGCTCACTATACTTTTCTAAAACCAAGGAGGTTACGCCCAGCAGGTATAGCGTAGCAACTCTTTCTTGTCAGATAGTGCTCAATGTACATGCCAATGTCTGCTAATGGGGATCGCTGCGTGCGCGTTAACCAAAAGCCAAATGCTCCTGTCTCTCATCCCCACTAGCAGCCATTGGCATGTATATTGAGCACTATTTTTTATTGTTCAACAGCGCACAGAAGAAATCTTTCACCGGCACCACCTTGGGAAACAAAATGTTATACTTGTTACATACTATAACGGCTACGAGGAACGAACGGTGCTGTTCTATGGAGCTTCGCCCCTGAAAATCTACAATGTGCAAAATTTACGCATGTGAAATTTGAACTTCCGTGTTTCTTTTTGTAGTCATAGTTCGAATTCATCGTTGGCGAGAATGGGTAGCGAAAAGTGAAAGACCCAATCGCTGAATTGTCCAGAGCGCCTGAAATTTTTTGTAACGCCGCAAACTGCAAAACGTCTTTTGAATAAAATGCGAGAGAGATTCTTCTATATAATTTTGGATATGTTAAAGGGACGCTAAATCCAAATAACAATTTACGTCAAAGTGAAAGCTCAGTGTACGACAACATCTAAAACAACAATATTATCAACAACAGTGCTCTACTTACTAAGAAATTGACGAAAATGCAAAACACATGCGCCGCAGTAGGACATTTTTAATTTGATCCCGATGACCTTAGATGGACCACCTACAATTATTCACTTGTAACCAACCTAGCTGTGCTAAATAAAGAACCTTCCTTTCATCAAGACACGCAATAAAATGCTGTCTGTGGGTTTCTGTTTGATTCATGGAAAAAAAGGACCACTAGACGTTACTATGGGGATTGGCGCGATTGATTAGAAAAATCCAATTGTCACGTGGTTACACTGGACAGGTGGTGCCATCTAGTAGGGTGCAGTACAATAAAAACGTCTGTGATCTCGGAAGCAACTACTGGTAAATTGTTCAATGGCCGTTGTTGCTGCTGTGGCTCTCGCTGCTTTTGGTGTTTTGCTATTAGTGCAGTAAAATCGGGCAACAATGTGCACGGCAACAGTGACGTGAGTTGGTCCGGTTGGTACACTACTTGAGACGGGTAATTTCAAGTGTGCTAACCCGATGCGGACCACTAAAACGTAATTTTACTTTAAAATACGTCCTTCTTTGGCACTAAAGAATCAGTACAGGTTTCTGGACCGCTATTTCAACAATCAACGTCGACTTTAGTTGCCTTTAGTTTAACAAGCCATTATTTCAAGAGTTAATTATAAAGCGAACAAGCATATATATATATATATATATATATATATATATATATATATATATATACTGGAACATATTTTCACGGGGGTGAGAGAATGAGTGAAATGAATATATTTAGAAAATATGCAAGAAGAGTCAGAGGCAGCTGCAGCCAAGATGAAGGCCAACAAGAACAACAACACGAGCATGGTCGCTTTCATTGTCTTCGTCGTCTATGATGCTCTTTCGTTGCCGATGTCGTGTAACATGTAACGCCCCGCCACTGGCAGCACCGTCTCGGCGCCTAGAGGAGAGTAGTATGATATGCGTACATGTAGGGTTTGAGGCAGGTAACGTGGATGACGTCAGTAGCGGGTGCGGACGACGACGACTGTCAAACGGAGCAATATCGTATGTGACCTCGGTAAGCCGGCGTAAAACCTTGTAAGGCCCCGAGCAGCAAGACAGGAGCTTCGAAGAGAGGCCAACGTGGCGGCATGGTGTCCTGAAGAGGACCAATGAACCTGTAGAGTAGGAAACTACTCTGTGACAGCTATCGTGGCGGACCTTTTGAGAGAGCTGCGAGCCAAGAAGACGTTCCCGTGTGATTTGGCGGGCCACTTGAACCCGAGCAGTGGCATCCCGGGTCTACTCTGTAACCATTTGCGTAGTTGATGGGAGAAGAGTCTCGAAGGGTAACGCTGGATGGCGGCCGAACAATAAATAGAAGGGGGAGAAGCCAGCGGTGTCGTGGCGTGACGAATTGTACGTGAATGTCACATAAGGCAAAGTACTATCACAATTAAGGTGATCTTTTGAAATGTACATGGAGAGCATTGTGGTCAATGTTCTATTTAGGTGCTCGGTAAGACCATTTGTTTGTGGGTGATAGGCCGTAGTGAGCTTGTGATGCGTCGAGCACGAGCGAAGGACTTCACTAACTAATTTTGAAAGAAATGAGCGACCACGAACAGTCAGCAGCTGTCGAGGAGCGCCACGGTGAAGAATTACGTCATGAAGCAAGAAGTCCGCCACGTCAGTGGCACAGCTTGTCGGTAGCACTCGTGTGATAGCGTATCTTGTGGCGTATTCAGTGGCTATGGCTATCCACTTGTTTCCTGTGAGAGAAGTAGAAAATGGTCCAACGAGATCAAGACCGACGCGGCAGAACGGAACGGTATGCCTATTGTTTGGAGTGGACCAGCTGGTGGCAAGGTGGAATGTTTGGGGCGCTGGCAGGACTCACATGCAGCAACGTATCGGCGCACAGAACGGTAAAGGCCTGGCCAGAAGAATCTACACCGCACACGATCGTACGTGCGCGTGACCCCGAGATGTCCCGCGGTTGGGGCGTCGTGAAGCTGTTCAAGTACAGCGGAACGGAGTGTCGCAGGAACTACAAGTAGTAGCTCTGGTCCCTCGGCGCTGGTGTTGCGTCGGTAAAGAATGTCATCGCGTAGAACGAACAAATGTAGCGACTGGTCTACGTGAGGCAAACGTAGACTCTGCATGATAGACCGCAAGTGGACATCGCTGAGCTGTTCCGTGTGTATGTTGGTGAAAGCCGACATGGCGAAGACACAAGGGTCAGAATCATGTGCTGAAAGGTCAGGTGGGTCCATGGGGTGACGGGATGGACAGTCGGCATCCTGTTGCATTAAACTAGATTTATATGCCACTTCGAAGCTGTATTCTTGTAGTATTAAGGCCAAACGGCCAAGTCGTCCAGTTGGATCTTCAAGGGACGACAGCCAGCACAAGGCATGGTGATCTGTAATTACCGAAAAGGTGCGGCCAAACAAGTACGGTCAAAATTTTCCGACTGCCCAGACTAGTGCGAGGCACTCACGCTATGTGATGGAAAACTTGCTCTCCGAAGGAGAAAGGAGGCGACTGGCATAAGCAATGACGCGATCCTGTCGTCGTTGCCACTGGGCGAGAACAGCACCAACTCCATGTCCGCTGGCATCGGTACGAACTTCAGTATGGTCTGAAGGGTCGAAATGGGCCAAGTTGGGTGGGGAAGTAAGTAATGTTGTGAGGGTGCTGAAGGCAGCTGCTTGGTCAGTACTTTATTAAAAAGGCATGTTCTTCTTCAATAGCTCCGTAAGTGGTCAGGCAACGTCAGCAAAATTGTTCACGAAACGTCGAAAGTAAGAACAAAGGCCGATAAAACTCCGTACATCTTTTGCGGAACGTGGTATGGGAAAATCTTTGACAACTCGAATTTTGTCAGGATCAGGTTGCACGCCTCGAGCACTGAAAAGTGGCCCAACACAGTGACTTACCGACGGCCAAAGCGACATTTGGAAGAGTTGAGTTGAAGTCCTGCTGTCCGGAAAACTTCAAGAACAGCTGTTAGGCGGCAAAGGAGGCTTTCGAATGTAGGTGAAGATACGACGACGTCATCGAGATAGCACAGGCACGTGGTTCATTTGTATCCACGCAGGAGAGAGTTCTTCATCCCTTCAAATGTAGTTGGCGCATTTTACAATTGAAATGGCATAACCTTGAACTAGAAAAGTCCATCCGGTGTGATGAATGCGGTTTTCTCACGGTCTCGATGATCGACAGAAATCTTCCAGTATCCTGATTGCAAGTCGATAGATGAAAAGTAGGCAGACCCATTTAGGCAGCCGAAAGCAACATCAATCCGCGGCAGTGGATACACGTCCTTACGAGTTACTTTATTTAGGTGACGGTAGTCTACGCAGAAGCGCCAGCTGCCATCCTTCTTCTTGACTAGCACGACCGGCGATGCCCATGAACTGCAGGAAGGTTCAATGACGTCTTTTGTGAACATTTCTTCAATTTCATGCTGGATAACCTGTCGCTCAGCATTAGACACGCAATAAGGACGTCGTCGGATGGGGCTCGCGTCTCCAGATCCTATCAGTTACAAAGGATGTCTGACTCAAAGGGCGGTCATCAAAATCAAAGATGTCGCGGTAAGATTTCAGCAGGTGCCGGATGTCAGCTGTCTGTGCTGGAAGAAGGTCCGGAGCGATCATCTTGTGGATGGTGGCATTCACTGCACTCTTCGAGGATGAGAACGGAGCCGAGGACGAGGAATATTCGGCAACGAGTACCGAAATGGCAGCATCTTTAGAAGAAACTTTTGCCAAAGTCATACCATCTGGGATAACTTGAGCGCACCAGCTTAAGTTTAGGATCGGAAGAGATGCTGTATTTCCCGTGACTGTCAAAAGTGTGTGAGGCATGGCAATATTTTCGGCCAGCAGAACGCCAGCAATAGGTCTCAACATTTAGTCACCATCGGGAACAGGAGGGACAGATCTCAGGTTTTCGTAAGTAACGGCTTGAGGTGCTAGGCGAACGTGATCTCTAGAACACAGACGGGGTTGAGCTGGTGTTGGGTCGTCATGGTAACACGGTAAATCAAGTTGAAGCATGCCAGTTCCACAATCAATAAGGGCAGAGTGGGTGGATAAAAAGTCCATGCTGAGGATAAGTTCGTGGAAACATTTCTCGAGCACAGCAATTAGCACTGTCGTGGAGCGATTAGCCACACTTATACGCGCGGAGCACATTCCAAGCACTGGAAACGTGCCGCCGTCGGCGACCTAGATGAGTGGCACTGTGGGGGGTGTTAAAACTTTCCTAAGGCGGCAATGAAGTTCTGAATTTATCACTGATATGTGAGCCCCTGTGTCCACAAGTGCAACAATGAGTGCGTCATCTACTTCAACGTCAATAAGGTTGCGTCGAGTCGGCAGCATGGTCAGAGGATTTGGCGGGTAAGTGGTCGATGCAGCATCACCTCTGGGAGCTGAATCACTTAGTTTTCCCGCGGCAGGTGGTCAGTCGGTGACGTTGGTCGGCGAAATTGGGGCGAGCGAGACGACGGGCGACGGGAGAGCGGTGAACGGGACTGGTGAGCATGCGGAGATGGAGAGCGACGACGATATGGCGGCATAGAAGGAACGTCTTCATTGGTGGCCTGATGTGACTCCCGGTAAGTTTGAAAGAGTCCGTGATCCCTCTCTGGCCAATGGGTGTACCAATAGAATGCCTGATGCCAATATCACCGAGTGTTACAATGGCGGGCCACGTGTCCGATACGTTGGCCGTTGAAACAAATCGGGCGATCGTCAGCAGTCCTCCACTCGGCTGGATTGCGAGGGCACGCCGGAAGGTTTTGGCTTTGGGCATACAAAACAAGGGGTCGACGACGGTCGTTCGGCTGAGAGGGAGCTGTAATGCACTCGGAGGCCAGTCCAGTATTGGAAAGCTCTTGTCGCAAAATGGCATGTACCAGTGGCACCATCTGATGGCTAGAGTTACAGGCACGGGAGCATGTGGACGCTGGAGACAGAGCTTCAAGTTCACGTCTGATAATCTTGGTCACGTGCTCTGCAGTTAACGGCGTCTGTAGTGCAGGCCCCTCTTCGCATGACCAGGTTGCTGCAGTGTTTGGTAGTCGAGTGAAATTATGGGTGATACGTCGACATTTCACGGCCTCAAAACACTGGCACTCCTTGGTGATGGCATCGACCGTGTCGCAGTCCATGCATATGAGAAGCTTGAATGCATCACCTGCAATGCCTTTTAATATGTGAGCTAGTTTTTCGGTTTCTTCCATACCCGTGTCTGCTTTTCGGCAAAGGAAAAGCACGTCCTGTATATAAGTCACGTAGGACTCTGATGACGTTTGCGCACGAGATGCCAACTCCTTCTTGGCCGCTGCTTTTCTACCCGCAGACTTGCCGAAAAGGGCGCGCAATCTTTTCTGTGTACGCATCCCAGCTTCCGATTTCATCTTCATGGTTCTCGAACCACACTTTTGCTGTTTCTTTCAAGTAGAAAAGGATATTGGCTAACATAGGAGTTTTATCCCAGCGGTAATTCTTACTTGTACGTTCGTACAACGGCTACCATTCTTCGTATTCGACATCATCCGTGCCACAGAACGTGCCAGGATCTTTTAGCTGCGGAAGGACAAACAGTTGTTGTTGTAGTCGCCTCGGCGGGAGCGGGTCCCTGGTTTCCCATGGTGGAAAAATCCAAGCATCGGCCACTGCGGAGCTCCGTTATATCGTGTTGTACCCCGCACCTCTACCAAATGTCACGGGGGTGAGAGAATGAATGAAATAAATATATTTACAAAATCTGCAGGGAGAGTAAGAGGCAGCTGCAGCCAAGATGGAGACACAACAGCAACAACAACAACACAAGCATGGTTGCTTCATCGTCTTCGTCGTCTTTGATGCTCTTTTGTTGCCGATGTCGTGTAACAACATTGACTAGCACCATCCACATGCACCACCCGTGACGGTGCCTAAATGGTCGGTTGTGACACGCTGCTCGAGTACAATCGGTGCCACGCCAGCTTCACGACACAGCGGCGTCACGGATGCCGGTGAGCATGTGCTTCGTGGATCCTGATGACGACGTACATTTTTTTTCTAACCGCAGCCACACATTTATTTACAAAGACTGAACTTGCGGTGTACGACACATCCTAGTGGTGTCATAATACACGCTAGTTGGTCTAGCAGGAATAAAACAGTGCTAACACCGGTAAAAGCCGTGAATAATTTTACAATAAAATTTTCCTTACACACGTCTCTCAGCGATCAATACTGATACTCCAGCGCCACCGACCGAGCACTCACCTCGAGCTTGAAAGCACTCTCCTCTACAAGCCTAAAACCACTCGCCCGAGAAACACTGAAGTACAAAATAAAATCAACCGCAAATTTGAAACTTGTTTTTTGTTCTCCCAGACAAACCCACAAAGCACATATGTTCGCGAACGTGACTTGGCATTTCCTTGCCTGCGTTTACCGCAGGTTTAGCTGTATTAGGAACGCGTGGACGGAGCACCAGATA
>WOVY01003779.1:0-28715 GCA_013436015.1 Rhipicephalus annulatus
TTTAGAAACACGAGCCGCAAAACGAAACTAGTCGTACGTTGCATCTTCACATGAAAAAGCTTAGCAAAAGCCATCCGAGAAATTTTTTTGTAACATGCAACTTAGCCCCATGGCACACTGATTTCGCATGTATAAAATGAAAAAGTGCAATTGCGAGAGCGTGAATGTAATGAAGTGAGTGTGGCGATGAGGGCTTGAAGCAATTCTCGCTTGAGTGGTAACAAATGACATTATTAAGATCCCAGAGGTGGCGCAAGAACAAGCCCACCACTCACTCCGCCAATAAATACGGTTATAGGTTATACCATTCACATGGAGTAACTCGCACGGCTCAAACATGTGGAAAAAGCTACGTGCCGACCACAGCGGTATAACCGCGTACTTATATTGTACCGCAAGAAGAAATTGATAAAACATTCTAACACAACACAGTACTTCAACAGCGATGGTGGTGGTGATGAAAACCTCACCGGTGACGAGAAATGATTTACCTCGAGGGAATACGAGACGTCTTTATTAAAGCAACCACGCGGAAGAAACCTCTCTTACACGCCAACGTTCTAACGTTTTTTTTATCTTCGAACTCCGGCTAAAGCCAAACGTAGCGTGCCATGTCGCAGATGTCGTAGTAACATGGGGATCATACAGCCCACGAGCTAGTCTATTGGACTATCTAAGCATCACGTGAACGCTCTCTTATCGATATAGGAGTTTTACGTGCCAAAGCCACCATATAATTATGATGGATGCTCTATACTGTAATCGGGTCCTGGTCAGAGGTGGATCCACCCACCCATTTTAGGAGGAGGGGGGAGGCAGTCGCTTGAAATGAACATAAAAAATGGGCGTGGTCATTACTTTTTTTGTTTTACTAGGCGGAAAAACCCCTGTAATGGCATAAATACTGTCAATATGTGCTCACAGTGATCATTCATTTCTTCTAATTGGTAATAGCAGGTGAACGGCAAGCACTGAAAAGAAAAAGAGGGAGTGTTGACTGGCTTTAGGGGGTAGACAATCGCCCACCCCCCCCCCCCTCCTCTGGATCCACCACTGGTCCTGGTTTAATTTGGCCATACTTAGGAAACTAGACGAAACACGCCCGGTTTCCTGGCTATATCTAGCTAGCATTTTAAACGATACCTGAATTAGGCGTAGTATATAGTGAAAGGCTCCGGAAATAACGACCATCTGGTAATCTTCAATGCATTCAACTGGGCTAATGGTACTGACTTATTGATCTACACAGCATTACACAGAATACACATATTCTTGCCGTTTTCCTGCGTCAATCTGCGTTATGGTGTTCTTTCAACTTTCTTGTTGAAGCTGCGTGTCACACTAACAGTCCGTTGCATCTGTGCGTCATGCTACATTTTGGTTATCTAATCTCTGTTTCACGCTAACCTCTTGCCATCGAACGCGCATGAGATAGCAGGCGAACTGCCCACCAACTTTACTCCATTTTCGAAGAAACGAGGTCATTTCGAGTGCAGGTCAAGGTTTTCACATCTACTGTATTGAAGCTAGAACGGAGATTCAACTGAAGAAGCATCCAAGGAAAAAAAATGGAGACAAAAAGCACTGGAGAAACGAAGCTTGGCATGAACCCACGGAACAGCACTAAGCGACTCTAACACGCGAGCAACGTTGAGAAGGAACCGGAGGCTCTCTCTCTCTCTCTCTCTCTCTCTCTCAAACACTTTTTTTTATTTTGAGATGGGTAGCATAATGAAACGCCTCGCTCGTGCCGGAGGCAGCGAACCGGAAACGTGCAAACAAGATGGCCCAGATTTCTTTTCTTTCTCTCTTTAGGGCACATGCGCATACCCGATCACGCTCTATGCAAAGTGGGCTGCTCGAGATTACACGTGTCCCATGCGGATAACAAGGCATGATTATCAATTACTGTTTGTCTGATTGTGCTGTTTGTCTGATTGTGCTCCATTCGTGCTATGCTACGCGATCCCCCTAATTACCGGCTCAACGGAACGTAGAGCAGACACTGAAAACACACAGGGACGCTTATAAGCGGCCCATAGGTACCCTCGTTAAAAGCGTGCAACGAACTGGAAGCTATAGCTGGCATCGCCCTATGCGCAGAGTGAGCGTAGCTGCGTGCTCAGTTTTTTTACGGTGCGTTCTATAGTTGGTTGTCATACGAGCAGAGCTCTTGCTTGACCCCTGCGAACAGTGATATTTTGTGGTCCGTATCAAAACGCCAGTACGCTTCGACAAAACATTAAATCATTGACGTGGACAAAAAATGAATCGCGAAGTACTTGGGAGCAGCTTTCTTCACAAAGGCACGTGTAAGGCTAAAGAGTAACTTATTCATCACATGCTTTATAGATTACGGTGACATGCAGCGCTTTAATCTATTTCGCGGCAAATAAAGGTACGGCTGCTCACTGTCTGAGCCAGGGTGGTGTGATTGGAGGGTTGGCGGGTTGTTCATAAGAGTACTGGCACAACCCACCACGGGGGATTGGCCATGAAACGGGTCGGTACCTCATATTTGAGAGGGCGGTGTGGATGTTCCGTTCATATTTCCTTATTCTTCTTTTTCTTCTCCTTCTCTGATGGCTCACACACAATGTAACATATTGGCCGAGTAGCAGGTCAATTTTTCCAGTATTTTCTTTATAGTGTACTGCTGATATAAGCTCAAATTAACTAATATAGTGAACCTAAGTACAAATTATTATTGATGAGATATTTGAAAGATGAGAAATTTAGCTAGATATTCTTACAGACCGAGTGACAAATTCCTCAATAGCAAAGAAAACATCCCTGTTACTGTAGCGCAGAGTAGAGGCGCCGAAAGAATGAGCACCTAATTCTGATATTTCCAGATCCAGATTTCGAAGAGTTGGAACTATGAATATTTTCCTCAATGATGTGGAAATGTGACAAGATAGAAAATAATGACATATGGTTTCCTATTCATCACAGAAGAGACGCAGAAGGGAAATCCTTCATGCAGGCAAAAATGGAGGGAGGTATCCCGGCAGCAAAATTTTGTCATAGCCGCTTCCATTCTTTTCGACCTCGACAGATCACTGCGCCAGAGAAGTGAGAGATGCTTACATTCTGGAGAACCTGCCAAGACAGGGTCTCACAAGCTTCTTCTTATTGTTAATGCGCAGAATCTTTCAATTTTTTGTATGTTTTTAGCGGGAAAACCTGATTGATCGGCGCCGAAAGCGCGGCCTTTGCTAGAGAATCAGTGCTGGCGTTTAAAAACAAGCCTTTGTGGAGTGGCACCCAGATCAAATGAATACATTGAATGTGAGCGGGAACTAGTATTCTGAAAAGCTTTAGTAGAGGCGTTTCTCCAGATGCGGGAAGAGAAGAGCACACAGATAATTGCAGTGATCATTGCAAATACTGTAATTGAACTCCTTAACTTTCGTAATGCTAATAATATGGTCATAAATTCAGCTATAAATACAGGAATAAAATCAGGCCGTCGTAATGAAAAAGACCACTGAAGTTCAGGGCAAAATGCCATATTTTTCCTCAGGTTGCCGTGCGTCCGTTGAAATAACCACATTCGTCGGCAGATTGTTTAGGAGCTCTTGTAACAGCCCATTCAAAATGCCGTGAGGTAATAATTTCGTATGGTTGGAAAAAATAGTGGTAGACAATGTCTACGAAGTTAGGTTGTATCGCCAAAGGAAGCACATCGCGAGTACGCATATTTAGTGAGTCGAGTAATGTTTCAATGATTTGCGGCTTGCGGAATCTGGGCCAGTGCTCGGAGAAAAATAAGTCGAGATTAGAAATAAAAAAAACTATTTGAGTATGATTAGTTGGCTCAATCAGCTTAACAGGGGTGGTATTCGTGCTTCCAGGTATAACACAGCACTTGCCACATATTTTTGGAAGGCGGAAATGTTTGAGGCTCGCGTACTTAGATTAAGGTGCACCCCGGGTGAAATAACTTGTCCGAGCCATCCTTTAAAACGCCCCTCACAATAATATCATGGTTTTGGGACGTTAAACTTCAAGTATCATCACCATTTTATAGAAGTCAAGACTGGTCAAGCGCGTTTGTTGTGGCCTGGAGGTCGCTGCGATGCGAAACAGACGATGGCATGACGATCGAGAACGCGAATGGAAAAAGCGAAGTCAACGAAGCCGAACAAAAGAGCATCTGGCCAAACGACACTGTCCAGACACGCGTGTCGCGCCATTGAATGCGTTATCTGCATCGCCACAGCCGACTGCAGGCCCAAAATTTTGCCATACAGGACATACACGAAAGAGCATCAGGACATTTTCTATATATATTTCGTGTAGAATTTTTTATGCTTCCGCTCTTCGCGATGTGTCAGCGCGCAGGGCCGTGCCGAGGCTTGGCCGTGCCGAGGCTTGGCCGAGAAAAGGCTTGGCCGAGAAGCGCCCGCAACTTCTCCCGATGCGACGGCCTTCGCCTTGAGCGCTGGACGTCCTGTCAAGGCGGCCTTGCCCACAAATTCGACCCAGCGTCCTTCGGCGAGCGAGTACTTGCGCATTCATTTCCGTGCGCCACTCGACGAACCGCGTCACATCGGCCATGTCTGTCGGAGGAATGGCATTCTGTCACGTTCCATTTCTGTATCATCTGGAAGAATCTACGTCGAGGCAGGACGCAAATTTACATATGTCTCTCGGTTCTGTCGCTGCGGGTCTTTCGCGATTAGAGCGTAACCATTTCTTTTTCCGTGCTCTTTTTATTGACGAAAAGAAGAAAGAGTAATATCATAAACCAACCAATGAACCTGTCCAGCTGGGCCTTTTGAAGATCGGAGCCCGTTCCTGTGTTTTTCCCTTGCCATCGAAAGCAGTGGGCAGCAGCAAATCGAATACATGCATCTCCTATAAATCTTGCCGCTAATGTCTTGATCAAACGTCTATTTTTAGGTAAAAAGAGCGCGGAGCCGCTTTCTCTCATTTTCCAACGATAGATAGATAGAATAGATAGATAGATAGATAGATAGATAGATAGATAGATAGATAGATAGATAGATAGATAGATAGATAGATAGATAGATTATAGATATATAGATAGATAGATGCATTTCTTCGCCTTCCTGGAAAAGAGAGGCATTCTTTCACCTTTAGTTCATCGTAGTCCACATTTTAATCACCTGATTTATCTGCCGACCACTTGTCATCCCTTGGCATAGCTCAGCCCTTTGATGTATTTTAATGCGCATCTTATTGACCATTGATTTAGCTTCGCACCCTGGGTGCACGGGTGTGTGCCGTTGCGTAACCTTTGGCCCCATTTGTCCTGAAGTCGCCGGCGCTGTTTTTTTTTTATACTCATAAGCCATTGTAAGGTTTTCACCTTAAGCTGCGCAAGAAAGCCTTAGTGTCAATTGCCATTAGGTATTCAAGCGGTGCGTTGACGAGACCAGACTCGGCAAGTTGATCTATAGTTGTTATCTCATTTCCGCCCGGTATACGAACCTCTCATGACCACCTATAGGGTTAGCACATTATGCGATAACAATGTTTTCTGGTGTTTTACGTGCCAATACCTCGATATGGTCATGAGGCCCGATGCAACCGAAGGCTCTGAGAATTTCGTACTCTTGGAGTTCCTTAATTATTGAGCGCCTAAATCTACGTGCACGGGCCTCTAACATCTTGCCTCCATCGAAAGGCGATCGCAATGGCCGGGAATCGAACCCGCGACTTCTTAATCAGCAGCCGAGCACCCTAATCACTGTACCACCCCCAATGTTAGCAGAAAATAACAGTGCGCGCCAGTTGTTCAAGAGAACAACGGCGTGGCGTCACGTACAACGTTATCTTCGCAGCTTCCTGCAATAAGACGTCGCACAGACGTTTCGATGATTTAAACGTTAGTGATACTGCGTGTCGGAAGAAGGATATTAGTTTGCCACTAGTCTCTTGCTTAGGCATGGGCATAACACTATAACATACGGCGCGTCGTAAAGCGAACGGCTCGCTGCTGGAAAGCAGAAAGCCAGCTGACTTCATGCTTCATTCAGCACCGTCTTGCTGAACCACGGTGACTTGCGAGGACGTCTTCGGCGTTCATTCGACACTGACTTGTTTTGCCGCGTCACACGAGCCACAGAAACCATTGCAATGGCAACTATCCACGTCTCAGCTTTTGAAACGCAAGCTTCAGTTGCTCCATAAAACGCGAAAATTCATCGTCGGCGTTCCTCGACGTCAACACGAGTGATGCAAAAGATCGTCATAATCATGACGTCACCACAAGACATCACTACGACGCCGCAAGTCACCAAAAACACGTGAATTCCTACACCTGAACATGTGAATACGACAATATAAAGTCACATGCTGATGTCATCGCGTGACATCGTCGCTTGGTGAAAGGTGGGTCCAATCACGGAGGCCGTGCAAAACCAGGTGAGATGTGGGTGAGGTGTAGAAAGCTTGCAATGGTCCCGATCTTGGAGGCAATGAAAAAGCGTTACGTGCAGAATAATTTCACAATGGGGGCGGGGAAGGATCAATAGATCGATTGAAAAGATCAACACATCGACTAACACGATGTCAAGTCGTGTTAGGGGAATGCATATTGTATCCCTGCGACTCAGTTTCTAATTCGTTTATTATACTAAAGCCTACAAACTAAGATGATAACTTTCAATCACCCCGAGCTATAAAACACGTGGCGGCCTCAGCCGCTCACGTCGGCAAAGCTACAACGCGAGCAAGCCCAACAACCTTGTAGACCGGCGAGCAAACCAGAAAGCGTGTCCCGAACACGCGCGTTGGCCTTCCTCGCAGTGCAGCGCTGCATGCATAAGAAGCACAACGCGAGCGTACTCTTTCTCTCTCAACGTCGAAGGCGCGCAGCAGCGCAGGCACCGGAGCACGCACGGAAAGCACCGGCCACTCACGAACAACGAGGTGCCTCCAACGCCGGCGCGCTACGTTCCTTTGCGGGACGCTGCCGTAAATTGAAGGGCGCAGCAGCAGCCGGGCATGTGGTGCCTACAAGAACACGGGTGGGCGAGCGTGTTACAGGACTTGGGAGGCAGCGGGCGTGGCAAGCAAGGACGTGCAGTGTTCCGTCACGGGCCACGGGCCATCCGGAGTGGCTTCCCGCTGAGGAAGAGGGCTCGTGCATCTTCTCTTACCTCGACGAGGCACAACGACGGCCCACGCGTCGGCTGGGACGCTGTTGCAGTTTTCCATGTTTACTTCACGGCTACGAAGGCCGACGTTCTCGTTCCCAATATGTAGCCGAGGGGTAAGAACTGTATTTTTTGAGACGCCGAGCGACGCTATATGGGTGGTGTTCACGGATCGATGTAACTTTGTTTTGCTGTTACTAAAATGAAGCTACACGTAAACGCTGGATCCGTATAGACTGATAAGAAAGGAGAGAAAGAAGAGGAGAGCGAAGAAAAGCAGGGATGTTGGCCATTCTGGAAAAACTGGTATGCTACGCTATAGACCGAGAAAATTTATGAGGGAGTCTATAACCTAGAATTAACGAGAAAGAGAGTGAGAGAAGAAGAGGCAGGGAAGCACACACAAGGTCACACTCCTCACATTCACAATATCGCTATTGTTTTATAACCCTCGCTGCAAGTTAGATGCCTTCAAGAATTTTAGTGCCTTTTTCGCCTTCATACGTGACGACTTCTGAGGACAATATTCTAAAATGGTTCCTGCCGTCATCAGCCTGTGGTCAAAGCGAGCAAGTGCAACTACGACGATTGTTTCGGCACGTTGTAGCGATGACCGTCGCAGAATATTAAAAGTCTTTAAACACATTCTAAGCACTTGTCAAGCAAAAGTTTGTCCGGCTAAAAATGCGTACCAAGACCACGATATTATTAAGAAGCACGCCATATAGTGTAGGGCTTGGGAAGTTTCGACCACCCAGTTGTTTTTAACATGCACTGGCATCTCGCAGTAGACGGTCCTCTAACATTTCACCTCCAACGATATGAGACCACCATGGTCGGGATCGAACCAGCAACCTTTGGCTCAGCAGCCAAGCATCGTAACAACTGTATACCATCGCGGCGGCAGATTTTAGCCCGTTAGTGTAGGTGTGTTGTCCTTCAAGCAGTTATTCATGGTGCATAAACCCTTTGCGAATGGTTGCCGTCAGCCGTTTTGCCTTCTATAAGTGTATGCGTGGCCACACTGAGTGTGCTGGACAGCTCGCAGGCGAGCTCGGTCCGACTTTACCGAGGGCAGCTCCCCTTATCTCGTTGCTCTACGGCGTTCCGTAATCGTCTCTAAATAAGAGCGCGACGACGCAAATAACAGGCTTCAAACGTTGCTCCGACAGCTCATGTATGGTTAACAGCAGAACGTACAAGGGGATGCGAGAGACATCTAGGCCCGTTTACAAGAGCAATGCTGAGTGAAGTGCGCATTTCCTCGACGCTAGATTTATATATAGTGAAGGTTTACAAGACATCTCGAATGAATGCAGTGCGGGAAGAGATAAGCGCTAATATGCTATAGCAGAGGTCGGATGCACTGACTTCTTGTAAACACTAACAGGGCGCACTACCAGCGACTTGCCAAAATGAAGGAGAAGAGAAAGATAAAGCGAAACACAGGGAGGTTACCCAGAGCAAGTCTCCGGTGTTACCCTGAACTTGGGAGGGAGAAACGTGTTGTAAAAGGATGAAAGAGAGGAAGAAGAGTATGTGCAGATAATTTTTAGTCAAGGCCACAGTACCATCCAAGTAAAGAACACCAACAGTTTCTCCGAACAGTCTCAGTTTGTCGTTCAGTCCGATTTCTCGAAGAAACTACAACAACGCATTTTAAGCAGTTCGCGTTGCAGACCGCGTAGGCCAGCGCCCTATAGGATATCGTTTTGTGTGTGTGTGTGTGTGTGTGTGTGTGTGTGTGTGTGTGTGTGTGTGTGTGTGTGTGTGTGTGTGTGTGTGTGTGCGTGTGCGTGTGCGTGCGTGTGCGCGTGTGTGTGTGTGTGTGTCTGTGTATGTGTGTGTGTGGACCACATGGATGGAATTCTGGCAAGAGACACCTTCTCTCTACCACGCCGGCGAAGCCCGGTCGCGAAATGACCGCTAGAAACAGGATCAGCGCAGAGGCGATCAAGTGGCCGCAGAGCCATCTATATACAAAACACGCACATACGGGCGAACGAGCAACATTGGCTCCAGGCAATAAGAAGGAAAGAAACCTGAGAAAGCTCGTTTGCAATATAGACAAAGGATAGAGGAGACGCCAGTGTGCCACTGCTCGCGAACGACTGCAGATACTCCAAAACCGTACGCGCAGAAGGACACAGCGAGACGCCCGATACCTCCCACCTGCACGGCACAAATGAAGCGTAAAGAAACCCCCGACCAGTCCCTCGCGCTGCTGGAGAATAACAGAGCGGACGAGGTCGCCTTCTACGGATTTTGTTGTGCGCGCATTTGCTTGCAACACGCGAGCTAGCTGCAGTACACTCCGTCACCGTGACCACCATCGACAGTCGGCCAACGGAGCAGCACTAGTCTCCACCGAAAGGTGAATGTCACGCCTGGTGGCGCATTGGAACGAAAGGTGATCGGCCACGGTCTTGCGAAAAAAGGTGCCGCGAAGGAGGAGACGGCAGCCGCCATTCCGGGAGCTTACGTCACTTGCATAGAAGCGCACGTCTGCGGGGCCGCTGGGCCTTGACGCTTTCCCGCTGCGCGCGCGTTTGTGTGCCATCCCCGTTCTATGGAGAGGCGTAATCCGCTTGGATTGGCGCGGACCGTGACAAGAAAGCGGCTGTCACTGGGCTTTGCTGGCTCGGGAGATGGTAAACACGGGTGTCTGGGAAAGGGTGCGAGAGGATTAGCATGGATTGGCACAGACGTTCTGGGCTTGTGGCGAGCTTGCAAAGATGGCCGTGCTCAAAATTTCGTTTGAGACGGATGACGCGACATAATCGTCAGTAAGGGGGTGCCAAAGGAGCACCTGTCTCTCCCCCCCCCCTCTTCATCCCAGGCCGCGCCAGCAACTGCAGCACCCAAGAAGTCGCAGGCAAGCACTGACGTCCTCTGTTTGTTGTGGGCTTGCTTGGCTGCACAATTATGTTAACCATTGCATAACTGCATAATTATGTTAACCATTGCATAACTGCATAATTGTTGTTGAACAACTATGCCGTGTGTAGCTGGCGTGCTAAATAATGAATCAAACTGCAGCGTAGCTTCGTATGCCAGCGTATCAATATGCAGCATACTGCACCACAAATGCGTCAGTGAACTATACTTCACGAGTTCTCATAGCCAGCGCAACACATACTTGTTTCCACGACGCGTCTGAGCATATATCACCAAACCCCGGCTGCGTCTCGCCATAGACTCGGTACAGCCACGCGGGTTAAGGTACGGGTTCTGTTATAACTAACCTTCGCGCCAAGAAAGCACCGTAGCTTCATCAGCCAAATTGACTCCGGACCAAGCTCGGCGTGGCACGGCGGCGAAAACATTGCCGTATATAGCCATAGGCCGTGAAGCGCCCGCGATCCGCGGCTCGACCGGTTCATCCATAATTAAGAGCCCGGAATCCGGTCCCCGCTGTGGGCGAGGTCCGCAGTGAGCTGCTACCGACGCAGTTTTCCAAGTCGTCACGTATCATATGTCAACACCTCCACGTTCTCTGGTGTTCACTGCGCTTCGGGCGGATTACGTTCGCATACGCACATCTCACGACGCCTACAGTGATTCGCAGAAAGCCTCATGAGAACAGCCTAATGCTTTGCACGGCATAAAACGACTCTGTATAGGGTCATAAAGGAATCGCCACGGTGGTCTAGTGATTATAGTGTTCGACTGCTCACCCAAAGGTCGCGGGGTTGAATCCCAGCCACGGTGGCCGTATTTTCGATGGAGGCGAAATCGCTTGGAGGCGAAATCACTTGGAGGCGAAATCGCTTGGGCAGGTCAAGCGAAATCGCTTGATCTGCCCATACTTAAATCTACGGGCAGATCATAAGAAATTCTAGTGGTCGAAGTGTGTGGAGCCAACTACTATGGCATGCCTATGATACGTTCCAAACGAAAAGTTTGGAACGTATCAAAATACTTAACTGGCACGTATCAAATACCTAAAATACTTAATTTTATGTGAAGCCTGAACGGAGGATAGTGATTCAAAACGTGAAACATGAAGGTTCTCTAAGGCTACAAAAAAATAAGAGTAAACAAGAATTAAGCATATAAAAATAAAATAAAAGAAACATGACTCACGACAATCAAAAAGAGAGAAACACAATATTTTGATGTTGAGGGCATATATATTTTGAAACTACTGAAGCTGATTTCCAATGTGCGCAAGTGGCTTACATGGCCCACATGGCACACATTGCGTACGCAGCTAACATTCAACTTAAACGTTTCGGGTGTGCACCGCTGACGTCGATAACACTGTTTCGTTACGGTGATATAGATTATCAGTGACAAAATCAGAAGATCGACGAAAGCTCACCTGGTGCGGAATAATTATGGGCAAAAGTTAAAATCAGGACGCCGACCAAAAAAGACTTTTGAAACAACAGCCATTACGGCTTCCATATATGATGGGGGTCCTTGTTTTCAATCTTGAGGTTGTGAACGAGACCAAAGCACGGGAGCCGGAACGTCTGCTGTTTTTAAAGTGTTTATCGGTCGGCGTCTTCCTTTTACCTTTTGGCCATTATCACTGACACGGTTGGTGGACGTCGCGATAGCTTGTCGGCGACGATACGACGTGATAGAATGCGATACGGCACGTGAAGACGAAAGAATGAGGAAGATGGAAATGATGACGGCATGACGATGATACCACGACAGAAGCTTCACACCCGCCTTCATATGCTCCCGTATGCTCTCGTTCATTCAACACACAGGCGGAATACTCTTCCAGTGATCCACATTAATATTCTATCTAGTCTCTCGTGAAGCTGCGATTAACCGGCAGTCAAACAGGCTCTGAAACACTGTGGCACGTCTTATGTAATTAATTGTTAGCGTTTAACGACCCAAAACCGTGATACAATCGCGAGGGACGCTGTAGTGAAGGGCTCCGGAAATTTTGACCATGTGGTGTTCTTTCACGTACACTGTATGACACCACACAGTACATGTGCCTCTAGAATTGCAGCTCTGTCGAAATGGAACCACCACAGCCGGGATCGTACCCGCGACCTTCGAGTCAGCAGCCGAGCACCGTAAATGCTGCACCACCCCGGCGGACGTATCTATGTTCTTGTAACTTTATCACCCAATCAAAGCAGCCTCTGTTATACTGAAACAATAAGCGTGGAAGTGCATGTATATACTAGTAGTGAGAGGGGCCGCATGGCCACCGACAGGCTTATCACAGTTCAGCGCTTTTCTTAGGTAATCCAACAGTATGTTTTAATAGTTGTACTGCGACAATCGACCCGGCCTTCTATTCACGCTGCTTCTGTTTGCAACGTCGGTAGGCTACTACGAATGACATCGCAAACGCTTTTCTCAAGAACCCTTCCTCGGACGAAATAAAAGAAGCCTGCCTGAAACACGCGAGCGTTTAAGTATGAAAGACGGGCTACAGCTGGCAGACAAAACAATGCCTCGAGTATTCTAACCGCTGAAAAAAAAAAAAACGTTTGCGGAAGAAATACGGCCATTTCAATAGACCAGTTGCATTTCCTGTCTCGTTTGATTTCCTTATTAACCCCCTTTCTTTTCTTTACATACAGCTATAGAAAGAATGGAGCACGCAACCCTACTCGCGACAAACAAAGAATGCGCACGCACGTCAACCGAGCTCGTTCGGTACGCCACGCGCTCACGAGCTTAGAGCACGCACCCCGCACAGCAAGGCTTGCACTGCGCGAACAAGACTGGGACGACTGGCTCGGCTCGGCTATAGTATGCGTGCCATACGTAGGAATACAGAAGCACGACGGACGATGCGCTCCATTTACCGCGTGCGCTGTACACGCCGCACTTCGCGATCCGTCGACTTTCGCTCGCTCGAATAATTTTCCCCGCGGAGCGCCGCCGCACCGATTTCCTCGACATTTTCTTTTTTTCCCCGGGCTGCCTTCGCCCGACAGCTAACAGGCACTTGCTGTCTGTGTACGCTGTCGGACGCCTTGTCATCGACCACAGAGCGGGTACACGCACCACATCTGAGGTCCGCCGCAGTTTTCCTTTCGGTCGAACCGTCAATTAGGGCGCGTAAGCACACACGCCTGCCATCGCCCCTGTCTGGTCGCGCAATACTTTTCTAGAACTGCCCTAAGGCACCATCTAAAGTTGTGGCTATCGACGCTGGTTTCCTGCTTCCCTGCTTGCGTGTATTGCGTATAGAAGGTGCAGGACTGGGATGATTATTGCTCACTTCGCAATATAGGCTTATACTACGCGGTCAGTTATTTCCTGTACAAACAACGAAGAACATTCGACGAACAGTGACGCAGACGTTAAGAGGTGCCCAAGCTGTTTCTACAAAATTTCTGTAACAAATTGTATTCATTCGTATTGAGGTCTTTAAACGTTTCTATTTTATTTTTACAACGTATATCCTTCCTTCCTGCTGCATTTAGGCACACAAGTGTTATTTTTGAAAAAGCAGAGGTAAGCGACAATATTAATGAAAGGAGATAGCGATACCTGCACTACCTCACTGGGCCAGCATGAAGAGAAGAGATGAAGAACAAGAGGTGAGAAGATATACATGAAGACGCTATCTATTACAAAAGGCTATAGTTCTCACAGGCTGTGGATATTTGTAAAATACAGTAGGGTCAGACATGATTGCTATTTACAACTTCATTATTACCACGTTATCGCGTTGAAAGTGCTGTTTGTTTTGCAGGCGAATTTCGCCGGCGTGGTTCAAACCTTATTTGATATCACAACACTCAGTTGGTAACATTGAATTCGTTACTTCTCGTGTTCTGACGCCTTCCAGTGGCTCCAACAAGCCGGTCGACTGAGATTATTTTTGCGAGGAGGCTGACGTATATGCATTGCGCAGCTAAATGACGTTTAACAAACGACTCGAATGTAGATTCCAGAATTTGTTCCTAGAAAAAAGGTCGGTGAGCATAAGTACTAGCGCAACGAAGTGCCTTTTCGCATGGATCATTCAAATGACGCAATGCTTGGAGGCGTTAAACAGACCCGGCGAAGAAGACCTGGGCAAGATTCATCCACTATAGTGCACGTGACACGTGTAATCATTCTTCATTCTTCCCCGCCTCTTCTTTCTTTTTATTTCTTTTTCGTCATCTCATCGGCGCAGTGCACGTTCCTACAAAGCAATGGACGCTCCATTCCTTCTCTGACTTCCCCTAACGCACCAGGCCAACCTATTCACCTTTCCTTACAAATCAGACCTCTCTCTCTCTCTCTCTTTCGTTCTGTCCTAAATAGTACAGGGCGTGCACACATTTACAAGACCGTATACGCGACGCCCGCTTTAGGGCACGTCCCCCCGACCTCATTAAGCAAAAGCGTTCTAAATTTTCAGAGGGCGTGCAATTCGGACAATGGTCACCTATCCACGCAGACAACGCTCGAGGCCACTCGACCGGTGCATATAAGACAAAGTTTCGCCTTTTTCTTCTAATTAATTTTCCTTGCTCTCGAAATAGACTTTCTAAAGCCTGAACGCGGCTGTATAGCACCGGATGGACGAAACAGACCTGCGCTCGGACAGTGGCGACACGCAGGACGCCTCGTTATGCGGAACGAGGTCAACCTCCACGGGATCGCAATCTACAGCACGTTAATTCTTCATTTCGATTGTGAGCGAAATGAGGAATTCACAGACATTCAGATATCGTCGGCTTTCCGCGCTCAAAGAAAGCACTCTTCCTACCGTGACACCGCGGCGATGAAGAGAATGAAATACGACTGCAGTGCAGTGAATACGACACACACGCACACACACACACACACACACACGCACACACACACACACACACACACACACACACGCACACACCACACACACACCACACACACACACACACACACACACGCACACACACACACGATAGATGATAGATAGATAGATAGATAGATAGATAGATAGATAGATAGATAGATAGATAGATAGATAGATAGATAGATAGATAGAGAAAGAGAGAGAGACGCTGCCACGGTGGTCTAGTGGCCAAGGTACTCGGCTGCTGACCCGCAGGATCGAATCCCGGTGGCGGCGGCTGCATTTCCGATGGAGGCGGAAATGTTGTAGGCCTGTGAGCTCAGATTTCGGTGCACGTTAAAGAACCCCAGGTGGTCGAAATTTCCGGAAGCCTCCACTATTTACGGCGTCTCTCATAATCATATGGTGTTTTTGGACGTTAAACCCCACATATCAATCAATAAATCAGATATATATATATATATATATATATATATATATATATATATATATATATATATATATATATATATATATATATATATATATATAGTCACAAACATCCCCTTCCCCCTTTCCTGCATTCACGCAAGGCTATGAGTACAACAATTCGATTTTGTGATATTGTGCTCAACAGCCTTATCATTATCTTTCCAATTGTGCCTCTTCGATCATTCAGCTTCAAGTTTGAAATTTACTTTTAAATATGAACTAAGTACCATGGATCATCCTGATGTTTACATCACACTAGTCACAATACGTTAATCTGTACTTATTTCGCGCACTGCCATTGATCACTTGGCAGTGGTGACTACGCTGCTAGACACTCTACTGAATTTCGCTGCTTGTTTCACTACAGATAGCCGTTTGAACCGGAGCTGCATACCGACGGAAGAAGCGATCTTCAACACGTGCAATCGCCGTGGTCAGCGAAAGCACTGAACGATCTTCCTAGGACTGGCTGCCACCAGGAGGCGTGTGGCCTATCATCAGCACTCGGCAATCACTCGGCATCTTGTGATACCACCTTGCTATAAAAGCAGACTACCGGCCACCCGTTCTTTCACTTGGCAGTGGTGACTACGCTGCTAGACACTCTACTGAATTTCGCTGCTTGTTTCACTACAGATAGCCGTTTGAACCGGAGCTGCATACCGACGGAAGAAGCGATCTTCAACACGTGCAATCGCCGTGGTCAGCGAAAGCACTGAACGATCTTCCTAGGACTGGCTGCCACCAGGAGGCGTGTGGCCTATCATCAGCACTCGGCAATCACTCGGCATCTTGTGATACCACCTTGCTATAAAAGCAGACTACCGGCCACCCGTTCTTTCACTTGGCAGTGGTGACTACGCTGCTAGACACTCTACTGAATTTCGCTGCTTGTTTCACTACAGATAGCCGTTTGAACCGGAGCTGCATACCGACGGAAGAAGCGATCTTCAACACGTGCAATCGCCGTGGTCAGCGAAAGCACTGAACGATCTTCCTAGGACTGGCTGCCACCAGGAGGCGTGTGGCCTATCATCAGCACTCGGCAATCACTCGGCATCTTGTGATACCACCTTGCTATAAAAGCAGACTACCGGCCACCCGTTCTTTCACTTGGCAGTGGTGACTACGCTGCTAGACACTCTACTGAATTTCGCTGCTTGTTTCACTACAGGTTAGTGCAGTTTTGTACAGTTACATTTATATGGTGTCGTCACCACTGCCAAGTTTTTCAATTTTTTGATTTTGTGATTTTTTACCTGTTTTTTCGCGCTTGTTACTGAATATTAGGCTTATTGATATGGCTAAGGAACTAGCGAAGCTCAAAGAAGAAATGAGGACTGAATTGCTTAAAGAAATTAGGCAGGAATTCAAGTCTTTCAAAGAATCACTGGAGCGTGATCTCAGGAATGAGATACGGGATGTGCGCACTGAGCAACGCCAGATGAGCCAGAGCATTGACTTCTCGCTTGAATCGGTCGAAGAACTGAAACAGAACCTTGCTTCTGAAATTTCAAAGAATACTAGTCTGGCGAAGGAAAATGATGAACTACGCACAAAATGTGCAGCATTGGAAAAAAAAGCATCAGAACTTGAAAGGAGGCTAACGAATTCGGAGCAATACTCGCGAAATACGAACCTCGAAATCCAGGGTGTCGTCAAGAAAGAAAATGAGGACCTTTCTACTATTCTGTCTGAAATAGGCAATGCAATTCATGAGCCTATCAGTTCATCTGACGTTGAGTGTTGTCACCGTGTTCCAACTCGCAACCCAGAGAAAACAAACATCATTGTACAGTTTAAATCCAGAGCTAAACGCGACGCTGCTCTGAAAAAAGCAAAGAAAACAAGGATCACAAACAGAGACTTGGGGTTAGAATCCACTTGTCCCATTTACGTGAACGAGCATCTTTGCCCATCACTAAAGAGGCTGCTTGGTATGGCAGTGAAAAGGAAGTATGAGCACAAATGGAAATCTGTATGGAGCAGCAACGGAAAAATCTATGCAAGGGAAAATGATGGTGGTGATGTTGTGCAGATCTCGGAAGAACGTGATCTTGCTAAGATTACTTCGATTATTTCTGGTACCACACAAACCACTTCCTAAGAACCACCATGGAATATCACGATTTCATCTTACCGCATCAATTACACTTTCAGAAAAATTCCAGTACTTCCGTTCTGCACTTGAATGCTCGATCAGCAGCCAATAAACAAGAAAATATTAGCAACTTGTTAAATCTGTTCTGTTTTAAGTTCGATATCATCATGCTAACAGAAACATGGTATCATGACAGCAATTCTCGGCTGTACCTAGATGGCTATGCTGATTACGTTTTAAATCGAATTGATAAACGTGGAGGTGGCGTTGCAATTTATATTGCATCAGGACAAAAATATGAACTCTTAGCAGATTTTTGTAAAACAACTTGCGACTATGAAATTTTAACACTTCAACATTTGTCTGACATAATCTCGGTGGTGTATCGCCCGCCTAATGGAAATGTTTTCAAATTTATGAGTTTCTTTGATAATTTACTGGAATATGTTGCTGCTAACGAATTTAGACTTGTATGCGGGGGAGACACTAACATAAATTTTCTTGTAAACAGTGCTGTCTCAGTAGATTTTACACATAGACTTAGTTCTGGTGGCTTTGTCAACCTAATTAACACCCCAACTCGTGTAACGCTGTCTTCGTCTACATGTCTTGACATTCTGATTACGAATATTGACACTGTAGTAGAGCATACTGGAACAGTGACATCTGACGTCAGTGATCATTGCCCTGTATTTATGACGTATTGTGCGAATGCTAAAAAAATTTTTTCTAAATCAAATGTGTTCGCAATACAAGATTTAAGCGAGAAAAACATGGATCTTTTTAAGCATGATATTTCCAAATATGACTGGTCTTTCTTATATGAAATAAGTGATGTAAATGTCGCGTATTCGAAGTTTCTTTCTGCGTTCCTGCAAATTTACAATCTACATTTTCCTTTCAAGAAATTGAGACAGACTAGAAAGATAAGAAAACCCTGGATTACGCAAGAACTTTTTAAAATGATAAAACACAAAGATAAATTGTACCATAGTTTTCTTGCTACACGTTCGCCTGAGGTGCTGATAATGTTAAAAAGTATCGAAACAAACTGAATGCGCAACTCAGGCGTGCCAGGATTGCTTATCATGAGCGTATGTTTACTGACGCCACGGGTAAACATCCTGATATCTTGTGGAACATAATAAATAAGGTTCTTGGTCGTGAGAAACATTCTGCCGCGCCGGAGAAGTTAATCCACAATAAAACCGAAATCTCTGGTTTAGCACTTGCTAATCACTTTAATGAGTACTTTGCAAGCATAAGCGCGGTTCAACAGCCACAACAAGCTCCACCAAATACATCATCGTTTCTTTCCACTCCTAATAGCTTATTTTTAAATCCCACTAATGAATATGAAGTATTTACTACATTTAAGAACCTTAAGAATAGTAAAGCTCTCGATATAGATGACATACAGATAAAGCCTGTGAAGTATGTATTAGAATACATTGCTCCAGCTTTAACACACATCTTTAATTTGGCTTTACAGTATGGAATTTTCCCAGAAAAATGAAAATGAGTAGGGTAACTGTTATTTTTAAAGGAGGTGACAGAAATGATACGTCAAATTATCGACCAATTTCTATAATTCCAGTATTTTCCAAAGGCTTAGAAAAGATTATTTTTTCGCGTGTTTTCAAGTTTTTTTGACAGACACAGTGTTCTATCTGATGCCCAGTTCGGCTTCCGTAAAGGCAGGTCAACGGAAACCGCTTTGCTCACACTCAAGGAATATGTACTGAAAAATATTGAGAGAAATCTTTTCACCTTGGCGCTCTTCATTGATTTTAGTAAAGCCTTCGATTGCATAAATCACAAGATTCTACTGTGGAAATTATCACAGAATGGCCTTAGAGGTATTCCATTAACATTATTCGAGTCTTATTTAACTGATCGCAAACAATCTGTTTGCATAAGAGACGAAAAATCATGTTTTCTTCCCATAATAAACGGTGTACCACAGGGTAGTGTATTAGGTCCGCTGCTCTTTAATGTCTACGTTAATGACATTACTAATATTACCACCTCTGTTCAATTTATCATATACGCGGATGACACTACACTTCTTGTTTCTGGTCCGGATTCACAGAAATTAATGAGACAATGCAACGATCTACTGGTTAAGTTATCTCAATGGTCGATTGCTAACTGCCTTAAAATAAATCCTACAAAAACTAAAGTAATGTTATTTCGCGCTAAAAACAAATCTCTGACTTGCCAACAAACGTTATTATTTGCTGGTAAAGAACTTCAAATTGTTGATGAACATAAATTACTAGGCGTTACTTTTTCTTCGCATCTTACTTGGGATAAACACGTAGAAAATATCTGCAAAAAACTGTCAGCTATAACAGGTGTTTTATCTAGATGTAGGTATCTTCTTCCACCGAAAGCAAAACTTAACATTTATTATGCTCTATTCTTTCTCATTTAAGTTATTGTAGCTTAGTCTGGGGGACTACTGGGAAAACAAACATTATGAAATTATTTTTACTTCAAAAAAGGATGATTCGGCACATTGACAATATGGGCTTCTTAGAGACAACACGGCCAGCTTTCCTAAATCATAGAATCATTAAAATAGAACATCTTTACACTTTTCGCCTACTTATTCCTTTTATTTCTCTAAAAAATATCTTCATAATTTTCTTGCGTCTACTGCATCGTTGACACCTAGAATCACTTCCGCCAATACTAGAAATAGTGACATGTGGTATGTTCCTAGATTTCGCAATAATTATAGGCTACAATCATTAGAACACAACTTGCCGCATATTTTAAATAAATACAAAGACGTCAAGTGCTTCTCAGCCAAGGAACTCAGGACTCTCTTTGTTAACATGTGATGACTTAACGTATTACTATTTCCTGCAATTATTGTTTTCTATGTTTCACTTGTCAGGGCAAATTGTGTATGATTTCCTGTCTTCTGCTGCATAGAATTTTTTTGTTTTCATTGTTTTTCAATAATTTCAGATATTGTTGTGTACATTTGTGTGAACATTTGTTTTTTTTTTTTATGTTGCTTTTTTTCGTACAACTGCCACATATGCCTTGTAACGGACCATCGACCCTGTCAAGCTGTTTGACAACAGCTTTTAGTCGATGGTATCCGCCAGAATCTTTGTATTTCTGGAAATAAATCTATTCTATTCTATAGCACAGTGTAGGGTCACCAATCGGACACGCCATTGGTTAACTTCCCTACCATTTCACCTTCGCTTCTTTCAATTCAGAGTAACCAATGCTGTACAGTACTGTCCTGTCTTACGTTTTAAAACTGAACTGTTCATTTCCTCTGCCAATTGAGCTTACTGTGCAATATACGACGAGTCACATTATCTGTCGCTCACGTGTTGGAATGCTTTCTACAGCTGGCAATGTTCACTGAGGAAGTTGGTGAGCAGTACTTGGACAGTGTTACTGACATGACTTTGTTGGGTTGCCAGAAACTTTGTTTCTTCATTATCTCACACACCCCGCCAACCACTTTCCAAAGTACAAGATGGTTATTCTGAGACTTCCTTTGGTTAACTATATAACACTACTTGCGAAGGGGATAGGGGACGCCAAACTTCCCTCAGTTGGCACACCAGGATTGACTTTACCACAATCTTCTTCACTGTCTGCATTTTTGCGCCCCATAATTTTGGAAGACGCAAGAAACGCGGTGAAAATTAAATTTCCGCTTCACCGATTTTAAGTTGCGCGTTTTTTTTTTCTTGCGAGCGTCCGTGTCACATTAAAGGTAGTAGCAAGTCGCCTCTTACTGCAACTTCTGTTTAAACTGACATGTGACAATAGAGTCGCGAAAAAAATAAAGAAACGGCCAATCTGCTAACAAGCATACGTAATCACGTCACGCATCGCATCACGTGGGTCAACACGGTTTTTCTGTGTCTCACCCCTTCCCGTCATCCTCGCCACGCGCACGTGACGAACTCGCATAGCGACTGGCGTAACGGCGAATTCACGAATAATCTCTCACCGTCTCGCCTAATGCGCTGACACACATGCATATATTTTTTTCTCGAAGAAACGAGTTTCGGCGTACTGAACTGGCTCGGCAAAGTCGCAACAAAGAAACGAGCGCGAATAAACACACCGAGATGCCGCATACGCCAACACAATCGCTCACGACATGCAGGAACAGCGGGAGTACCATCGCACAGTGGAAGGCTAGCTCGCACAATTGAACATATCTATAGCGCCCGTCTTATCTGCCAGCAAGAACATGTCGTCCCTATCTTTCGACTCGAGAATGAGCAAGCGCATTTCATGGTGACACTTCGCTCATTTAGGCTTCTTGCTGTACCGGTGTTCACCTTTGCCGAGGACGTAGCCAGAAGGTGTTAATGAGAGAAGGAACCCTTTGAACTTTGACGCAACCCCTTTTATGCATGTTTGCGTGTGTTTGCAGGTGTACTTGCATGCAAACTTGAAAAAAAAATGCGTAGGAAGAGGGTTAAGGGGATTAACCCCCCCCCCCCCCACCACAATCAGTGCTTCCACTCCCCTACACACGCTGGCTATATACGCCAATAACTCTCACTGTGATCGTCGAAGCAATGCTGGCTCGATAAGTAGATGACGGTCAAACCATGCGTGGTTTCAGGATTTTCTACAGTAAATTAAGGCGCCGTAGTCCAGTCGACCCAAAACTGGCCGACTCCTATTTCGATAGAAATAGTTGTTTAGCCTTAGATGTTGCCTATGGGTTCTCAAAGTAGTCACATAAGAGAAACGTATGACCCATGAAGACGTAACAACCGAGTACAGTTGCGGCAGCTCTTATAGATTAGCCAAAATAATAGTCGCGAATATTACTCAATCTGAAGCTGAATAGGAAGCTAGCAGATGCAGATGAAAGAGTATTGATCTAAAATTTTTGCTAGTGGTAAAAGTAAGTATACGCACGCGAGCGAAGGGCACAGGACCAGCGCTTGTCGTGTGTCCTTCACACGTGCTTTTAGCGCTTACAAAAGTTGTGGATCTGTACACGCTAGCCCTAACCAGTGCCTTTAAGGAGTACTGGCCCATTCCAGCAAATATTAAGTCATGCAATCGAACAGACCAGTTTTTCAAGATACTGTTGTTGAAAAGTGCAGCATATGTATCATACGAGAGTATTTCATTCCTTGATGCCACTACTTCATTCAATTACTATTAGTGCTTCCCATGTGCTTGTAATTATTGTCAAGCTGCTCGTATTGCATTACACTGTATAATAATAGAGGTTGACCTGCAATTTTAAACAATTTAAATGCACCACCACCACCACCACTACCACCACCACCACTACAACAACAACAACAACAACACACACAACAACAACAACAACAACAACAACAACTACTACTACTACTACTACTACTACTACTACTACTACTACTACTACTACTACTACTACGTGCTGCAATAGTAGCATCCTGAATTCTCTGTCGAGAAGCGCCTTTGCAGCAAAAGGCGGTTTGGAAAGAGAAGTCGAGGCAGGTAGCTTTTCTCGAACATCGAAGCAGGACGCCAAAAAAAAAGAAAGGAAGAGGGAGAAATGAGAAATAAATAAATAAATAAATAAATAAAGAGCAAGAGAAAAGACGGCAATGAAGAGAATAACGTTGAATGAGAAAGGGGTGCTCCGGTGCGTCTTTCTCTTCCGCATATAGCGCGTGCCCTGCGGTGCGCGTAGTTTAATTGCCGTAAGAAGGATTACGTCGCGGGTCAGCCACCCCTGTGTGCATAACGACCTGGCGTCGTACCGCGCGTCTGCTTTCCGCCGCCAGGCGGCCTTGATTCGATGCGCACGCGCCGTGTATCCTCGACCCTTACCTTTTTCTTCCCTCCCTAGTTTTCATCTTTCTTTTCGCACCAGAAGTTGTACCTCTTAATGTCGTCCTTAGGTAGAAAGCAAAAAAGCCGGGTCAACCGGCAGAGAGGCAGGCGTCGCAGCAAGAGAAATGAAGTTGGCAACTGTCATAGAACCTGTTGCGTTTGACTTTTTACTGAGAGGCTGCCTAGTGTACCCAGTGTCGTCGTCGTCGCCGTCAGTAGTAGTAGTAGTAGTAGTAGTAGTAGTAGTAGTAGTAGTAGTAGTAGTAGTAGTAGTTGCAGTAGTAGTAGTAGTAGTAGTAGTAGTAGTAGTAGTAGTAGTAGTAGTAGTAGTTGTTGTTGTTGTTGTTGTTGTTGTAGTATGCACTTACACATTAATTGTCGCCTAAAACTTTCGCTAAAATAAAAAAATGTCAAAGTGTCTCGCACCCCAGTTGATGCGAGAGCACCCACTGCGGCAGAGACCATAATTATTTCTCATATGACATCCCCCTCCCCCGTTTTGTAGTTACCGATTTGAATTCTAGCTTCATCAGTGGTTGACTCACTTCTGATATAATTACCATTGCTGCCGCTTCTGTTGCCGCTCAAGTATATCCATTTTGCCGTCAAAAAAGCATACAACTGAAGCAGCCGAGACGTATACTGTATCTCGGTCTCTCGGTAGGGACAGATTTATAGCGGAACGCCTTTACTATTCCACCGCAGAAAGGAGGTGGCAGTCCGAATTCGGCGTGCTCTGACGACGCTCCTTCGCAAGTGCTGTTTATAGTTCTGAAAATACAACGAGAGCTGCATAAAAAGGAAATGGAAGTTGGCATATGGCCCACATGGGGCTTTGTTCGTCAAGCACAGCGTATACGTAATGAGCCACCCGACTAGCTGTGTTGTGTAAGTGGCCGTACACACTATATACGGGCTGACACCGTTACGCATCAGCAGCCGAGGCTCGCGAAGTTCTGAGGGCGCGTACATAGACACTCGACCAGCCATCCGCGTTACAAATTTCTCTCGCTGATGACTTCTCCTTTTTGGAAAGAATGGAAAGCGGTGTGACGAAATAAAACCCCTGCGAGAAGTGAAAAGGTTCACGTTACTATAACCGTTATAGCCCCCACTCACACACTTCTTAAAACAGCATCTAATGAGGTCACGGACCGAGTGATACAGTTGTATGCCAAGTTTGTCATTGTCGCGTATTTGGGTGTTAATAGAAGGTGTCGAAAAGGATGAAGAATGGTGAGGTGTTATGGGCTTGTACTCGGACCTGACAGGTCATTTCGTTTTGCTCATTTTCTCCTATCTCATATCCAAACGTTTTTAAACACGATGATCAAACTATATGCATTAAACTGAGGAACGCCAGAAAATTGTATGATAGCATTATATCAGCAGTGCAGCATGAGTTCCAACAGGGATTATCCAGACTCACTCAACTTGTTGAACTTATACATCCCATCTCCTAAGAAACAACTTCACCATTGTCTGCCTGGGGAACCGGAGCTTTGTGAAGCCGATGAACGTTCGGCTTTTTTTCTAGTTCTCCCCTTTTCACTTTGTATACGAGTTGGTGAAAATAAAAGATTCTGATTGATTTGTCTCGAGTACTCTTGATCCCAGAAACCAGACAGACCTTATCTTTTATGTTTTTGCAAAGGCCTTTCGTCGCGCATCACATAACAATGAATACTAAAACTTGGACACACATTAGGTGAGGGGTACCGTAAGTGGATGAATACGAGGCAACCTCTCGAACCAAGCGCAATTTTTTTGTACATATCAGCAACACCAGTTCTAAACTCACGCATTTCACCTCCGGAGTCCGCCAAGGTAGCGTATATATGCGCACGACCCGCTCCGCAACGCGAGATTCACTGATCCAGTGACACATGTATGACCTAATCGCCCGACCCAAAGTGCTTACTGATTCTAAGTTTATGAATCCACTGACGTCCCCTTGTCTGAATCTTCCCTATCCCACCGAATACGTTATCGAACTGCAGCGGTGGCTACATAGTGTCGCGTTCGTTCACGAGGCCGACCGGAAACCTACCAGTTTTTCCTAAACGCTAGAGCTCGGTTGCCCTCGGCATTCATCTACAAACGTGAATTTATAAGATCCTGTAAAGGCCCATGGGCCCACCTTAACACCACACACATGATGAAATAGTCGAGAATACACTGCTTTTATGAGAGACACAGGATTACTTCCACCGGGTAAATACCGGTAAATATAAAAAAATAGAATAAAGCACTAAGTCGCTTGGGAGAGCGTCCACTGTAGGATTCCTCAAACATGTTGGTCCTGTAAGGAACCGTGCTAAGCCCCATTGAGTGCCTAACCTCCCTGTCTTTCCTCTTTCATTCCTCCTTCTCCTCCTCCTCCCATTGAGTGCCGAAGAACTTTCACCTCTCTCCTCTTCACTTTCATGTCATCACTTTTCAGTCGGTTCATGCTACTTTCCAGTGCAATAAATTAAGAAGAAAAGGTCTATAAAATATTTATTCTCTGGCATGCCACTGAACTTGCTTTTCTTGCGCCGACAAATCAATGCGAGGCTCAGTATAGAACACAGGAATAGCCCGCGTATCGGCTGCTGGATTCCATTCGATTCCTGCGGTTATTTTCAGACGTGCTAGTGTCGAGAATGACTGCACACAAGCATTTGCAAATGAATGCAGTATATGTCCGTTGCTATATCTTCGGCAGGTGTATTCCCACAGGAGATATGTGCGTGATGATAAAATAAGGCCCCGGAATTTCAAGTGCAGTAGCTTAACCGCATGGCCTGTTTTCGGAGTCTGTCTGCGTATACAACTGCTGGAGGCGTGTATTGCCCAGCTCGAACGTTTTTGTTATGGACTGAGATGTGCTTAATGACACTCGGGGCGTGAATAATAGAGGTTCCTTATATGAAACGCACCTCATATTCGCCATTTAAGTAGCCTGGCGAGTACAGAACACAAGGAAGCTTATCAGTGACTCGAGGAACCCCGAGAATGGGCCAGCTGGTCTATAGGCTCCGCTGAACACACTTGAGAAGCCATGCTATAGGAAATTTGTGGAGGGGGACCACCAGACCTAACATCGTCTAGTCATCCTCGTTTTACCCCCGAAGCTGTTCTCAGTCATGTCCGGGAGCCGTCGCAGATTGGAGACGACGGATAGGCGCCACTATACTCGACTACACTCTCGACTCTCACCGCTACTACTCCTCCTACTTCATTCCCACTTTATTCAACCTGCATCATTCAACCAGTCAAAACAAATGGTAAGGCGAAGGCTTCTTTGTAAGCCAACAGTCTCGGCGTTTCGTCAGGGTCCGCAACGCGCAGCTGGTTGAATTTTGCTTCCATTTTTCGACGAAAGCTCCCGCCATGTTTCAAATTAGGGAGTTAAGTTCAAACTATCAATAGAACTATACGCCCCGTTTCTGAAGCCTCAAGTCTCACCCTTTCAACGTCAATTTGTGTCGCTGGCTCTTGACAACCGGTTCGAGACGAATGGAACGGGGAACCCTGCCTGCCGGACGAGAACGCTGCCGGCAGATAAAGTTCACGGCGCCTACGCTGCCATCGGCGCCGTAATTATTTATAAGGCGCTGTCAAGAGGAAATCAAACGAGGATGTCTTTGGATGAGCGATAACAACCTACTTCTACATTCTCGCTCCGTTGAAACGAGTGGCCCCCGTGAAGATAGCGCTATTTAGGTACACATACATATACCCAGGCTTTGATGGGTTGTTTTTTGCAAGCCGCCGCGCGCGTGCGTTCAGGCATGTTGATGGTAAAACGCGGTACGAACGAACGTTATCACTTTCAGTACTTTATTCGGCCTGACCGTCATCGCAGAAAGCACGGGCTTGAAATGAAGAAAGGCGAGCAATGAATGGACATAGGAAAAAAAAAGTGAGGAGGGGAAGGGGGGGGGGGTGTCGGGAAGATGGCCAATCAGCGATGCGAATATTTATATGACCCTTTCATGCCGATATACTTTCGCTTTCGCACTTCTGCGCCACTTAATGTGAGCAGCCGAGTGAAAAGTAGAAATGGCTGAGCTGCGAACGCTTCCTCGGTTATAAACTGGTCTATGCGATGCGCCTATCGGGTCTCTCTTTGTGAAGACGCCGACAAAGGCGTATATGCGGACGTAGGCACAAGTAGACGGTTGCGGAAACGGGATGCTGCAGCGAAGGATTTTCGTGAGATTAGGTCGTTCAGGGTTATCGTTTCTGCAATATTTAACCGGGTCATCTCGTGAGATGAGATAATTGGGTGTTATTGCTGGTACTGTTTAACTCTTGATATGGGGTTTAACGTCCCAAAACCACTATATATGATTATGAGAGACGCCGTAGTGGAGGGCTCCGGAAATTAGACCACCTGGGGTTCTTTAACGTGTACCCAAATCTGAGCACACGGGCCTACAACATTTCCGCCTCCATCGGAAATGCAGCCGCCGCAGCCGGGATTCGAACCCGCGCCCTGCGGGTCAGCAGCCGAGTACCTTAGCCACTAGACCACCGCGGCGGGGCCTGTTTAACTGTTTATGTCTCTTGTAAAATAAACGCTATGGCCAGTACCACCGGGTATTCCAAACAAATCTGTCTAATGCACCGGACACGTATTAAAAGTGAAAGAGAGAAGCAAAGTCATATAATGCTGTAATATTTTTTTTAAAATAACGCAGTCCATGAACATTGTATACTGTTTCAACGTTATGGAAAGAACTTATAAAGGTATTCAGAATGAAAGAAAGTGGAGGTGAGCTAGATAGAGTGCAAAAGACTTTGTTTTCGGAAGCACAAAATCGCTAACCGGGTTCTGGATACTGTTAACAATAAAACGTTGATAATATGGAGCACTGTGCATGTGCTCTAATACGGAACTGCTGAAAAAAATAAAGGAAGGTGAGCATAGCTTCCTATTCAGGCGCACTTGCAAGATCTCACGCTATCATATGCTCCCATAGGCGTGCACAGGGTCCTCTGGTAATAGGAGGGGACGCTGTACCCCTATCATACTCTGTCGAGTCCTAAAGAAAAAAAAACAATAAGCTCCGCAATGAATGAACAAGTGCAAACGAACCAATCACGGGTTCTCGCAAAGGCTTGCTGTTGGTCTCCACCTTTCTTGAGTAAAGGTGTAAAGAATTCTTTTGATGCACCGCCTGAGAGAGCCGTCGGCGCCATAAGCTAAAAAGCAGCGCCATAAATAAAATGACGGAAACTTGTGGCTGTGGGAAGGTATTGGAGACAGAACTGGAGAGGTGACAAAAGGTGTGTATGAGGGAAGGGGTATTATCTCTTTTAATTCCACTTTGCGCATGCTTATGCGCTCTCCCATATGATGTTCTTGACACAAGCGAAAAACAGCGATGATATTATGACAAACACAAGGAAAAGAGAGGATGACAGG
>WOVY01003780.1:0-41120 GCA_013436015.1 Rhipicephalus annulatus
CATAACAATACAAGGTACGTATATGCATGCACAATATAATGTTAATTCACTGTGGAGATAATCAAAACAAAGAACGAAAAATGAAATAATTACATTGAAAGTACTGTTGTTTTTTGTCCTTATCAAGCCTCAACACTTTTCTTGGTGTGAAAAAGATCCTATCACCGTTTCGGGACGATAAATTAATAAAGCTACATCTTTCACTTCTCTCAAGCATAGAACCATGGTAGTGCTATGAACACCTCATTACTATCAAAACTACTACAGCTGCGAAAATGTACGGACGCCTGGCCTAGGCAGGAGTGCGTGGATGCATGTGTTTATGTACACGCACACATACAAAACTACACGTATGAACATAATGAAGTATGGTTAAACACCTGCTCCCCCTTCCCTCTAGTAAAAAGTTTCGTACATTGTGCTGCCCCAGACAAATCGAAAAAATCAACATACAAAGAAACACGAATATTTACATATAAGCAGACGTTTACAGCCATGACGTAAGTACGAATAGGATAAAAGAAAGTGTCATCAGCAATACTCATATTCGTAGTAGCCTATGCTACGTAAAAGTTTATTACGTGCTTTTAAACGACCCCATAACCACAGTATTCCTCAAGAAAGCAAGAAAATCATGATCGGTAATGCGCCTCAGTAAGAGTTAGAATCTCTTGTATAAAATTCGCGGCTCTTTCATAATATTAAAGAAGTAGAACGAAAACAAAATAATAATGCTTAACGTATAATATCTTTGTTATTTGAGTTCTGCGGACAAAATCGCGCTTTTTAGTAATGCCAGCAATGATTCACGAAAAAAAATAATTTGGAGATGTAAAAGAAATACACGTTAAAGTATGAGGGGCCCGAAAGAAACAAACTAAGAGGGGCCCGAAGAAAACAAAGATAATGTTAGGCGGTCCGGTGATAACGCGGAATTAGGGAACTAACAATAAAGCCACCCGTCCCACTATGCTTCTCTCATTGACCAAAAAATAAGGTTAGGTTGATTCGCAATTATCGTTAGTGATTTGTAACACATGCACGGCAATCACAATGCCGAAAAGCTTCAAGCAGAAATTCAAAATATTTCAGTAATAACTTGCGGGCCTAAAACACGAATAAAGTACTGCACGCGACCTGAAAAGCATCACGAGACTTGAGTGGTACCACAAGATCCAATAAACTTTAGATATAGAGAGAGTGGACACGCCCACACGCACGCATTGCTCATCTCACAATATTAAATGCGAAGCATTGCAGTAGTTGTCCCAGCAAGATGTTTTACCATCAGCTTTAGGACTGACCACTCCACGGCATCTATACAACAGCCGAAATAGCTGCTTTGCGTGCTGCACTTTGTGTGGTCAATCAGGAACCACCGCAACAATGGTCGATTTTCAGCTACTCAAGGGCTGCCCTACAATCTGTGCTCTCAGCAATACGTTGCGGTCCGTACAAACAGCTTGTTTTCAAAAATTCAATGCCTCCTCCACACTTCACAAGAGAAAGGGGATCATGTGACGTTTGAGCTGCCAAGTCACTGCGGCATAGGGAACGAACATACCGATACTGCCGCGCGGGCAGCCCTTGAAGGAACGCGAGAAGAAGCCATACCCCTTTCGCGGAGCGATGCTACCAATAATCTTCGACGATTTGCGCGTGAAATCACGTTTTCACTATGGTGCCCACCAAGCATCGATGCGAATCGTCAACATCACACGTCCTCTTTGATGACTCTCCGTATGCCCACTGGACTCGACCGAAGAGAAGCCACCCTTCTTCATCGCTTATGGCTAGGAGTGGCATTTACAAAATCTTACTCCTTTTTCATAGGAATGGCCGACAACGCTCTCTGCGATGCCTGTCATTGCGAAGAGACGCTACACCACATCCTGTGTGACTGTCCGCTGTATGCCATCCAGAGACAGTCACTGGCATCCATTTTTTGCGCGCATCGACAACAGCCAAATGTCTGTGGACACTATTCTGTCAAGTGCCCGAGAAAAGACATTGCAACAGAAGGTGACAAAAGCTCTGTTAAAATTCCTACGTGACACGGACTTGAACAAGAGGCTGTAACAGCAATGTCACACACCGCGAAAGACAAGACTGGACTATGACCGAGTGTGAGCGCGTGTGCTGCCGAAAGTTTTGAGTTTGAGTTTAAGTTTAGTTAACCACGTGACAAGTACACCAAAATACACTGTATACGTGGTTTGGTGCGAAGGAAAAAAAGCTGCATTTCACAGCTTGACTGGCCCCTCCACCCAGAAAAAAAACCTAAACAACAAGTTTACAAAAATACAAAAATTACAGGCAGCGGAAAGCGACAATACAAAAAGAAACACGCATGTGGCCCATGACAGCAAATAATAGAATGACAACTCTGAAATACATACAAAAATATGCATTACAAAGCATTGTATGAAAGAATAAAAACGGAATAACCATTACAGAAATCACCCAACATTCATTTACAACGCAATCAGCACATCCAATTTAACATTTCAGTTTTAGACAATACGCAGATTATCAGTTGTTAGTTTCCATTTGTTCATCACACTTGGAAGGCGGTAACGTAATGTTTATCCCTCTTCCCTCTCTGCTCTCCATCTTTCATCTCCCCCACCCCCCTCCAATGCGCAGGGTTGCAAACCGGCTGCCTATAGGCTGGTTAACCTCCCTGGCATTCTTTTCCTCCCATTTTCCTTTCTTCATTTTTTAGCGACCTTCGGCGACTTTCAGCGTATCTATCTATCTAGCCGCCTACGACTTTTAGCTCTCCTGGCCGTTTCGATAATGGTATCAATACCAAAGTTGGTATGGCATAACATGACTGTATGAAAAACATATTTGACTGGTCATAACATGAAAATTATGACATGCATGTCATGAACGTCATGATTTACATTTCATGGTCTTGTAGCACTTGCGGTGGTTTCGTTCACATGACATGTTGAAAAACTGGTATCGTATAGTATGATTGCATGGCGAACACAAGCGACATACTTAACATGAAAATCATGACACGCATGTCATGTAACAACATGACTACATGCCACGCTCATGGTGTGCTCGCGGCCGTTTCGGAAGCGTCACATATACCAAATTTGGCATTACGACACGTGAATGGATGAAGAAGATATGATACTGGTGAAAGAATGATAAACATGACATGTATGTCATGTAACAACATGTCCACATGCTACACTCGATCATGATGCGCTCGCGGCTGTTTCGCTAGCTTCACATGTACCAAACTCGGTATTACGCGACGCGAACGGACAACATAGGTAAATGACACATCCAAACATGATAATCATGACATGCGTGTCATGTAACAGCATGACTACATGCCACACTGATGATGCGCTTGCGGCCGTTTCGCTAGCTTCACATATGCCAAGTTTGGTATTACGTGAAGCCAATGGATGACGAAGATATGTGACTGGTGCAAACATGATAATCATGGCATGCGTGTCATGTGAGAGCATGACTACATGCCTAAGTCAAGGCGACAATACATTTTGACGTGACGCGGTGCGCGTGCTCTCCGGCATTTATTTCGTTGCGTCACGCTGGCGTTGCCACGCCAGGCGCCGGTCCTGCCATATACTCGCAGGCGCGCCTCGTTGCTTTGACGCATGCGCGTTTCAGCGCGTCCGGCGTCCCTCCATAATGAAAAGAGGGAGACGCAGTGTTGTCTTGGTAACGCAACGGCACTAAATGCAGCATGTCGCATTTCACGCCAGTTGCCGTCAGGCGGCGCCGACGCACGATAGCCGCGCCTGGCATCAGACTATACAGTGCTCGCGTTTTTTCTAACGAAGCGTCGCTGTGCCCAGTGTGCTCGAGCGTGAACGCTACATGGGAGTATACTGAGCCCTTCATGATGCGCTCGCGGCCATTTTGCAAGCTTCACATTTAACAAATTTGGTGTTACGTGACGTCAATGAATGACGAAAGTATAATGAGAGGTGCAAGCATGATAATTCTGACACGCGTGTCGTGTAAGAACATGATAACATACCACGCTCACAGCGTGTTCGCGGTCGTTTCGCTAGCTTCACATATACTAAATTTGGTATCACGCGACGTGAACAGATAACGAAGGTAAACGACACATCCAAACATGATAATCATGACACGGAAGTCATGTACGGCATCATTTACTCCCACCTCGTAACGTTGTGCTGATTTTAAAGAGACATATCAACATTTCTCATTCGTGCATGCTTCGCATATCATCGATTCCCACTGTACGTGGGATATGCCAATTTTTATTGTAATGAAATGAATCATGTAGCAAAACCTCTCCCGTGTGCCCATTTCATCGGTAAGAATATGAGTGAATAAACATCCAGGCACACCATAGAAAGAGAATAAAAAAAAAAGAATGTTCAGTAGCAAATGCGCAGTAAAACCAGAACCGAAATATGATGAGACGGAGAGCAGCCAGCATAAGGCCTTATATGTAGTGAGCGAGTCCAAAATGGAAGCACTGCGTCACTGCTGCATGCTGTGGTTATCTCTGCCGAAAGGAGTGTCAGAATCCTGCCACGTATCCGACTCGAACCCGATGTTGACTCCTCCGCACTTGTCCACACACCGCCACTTTGGCAAGAAAAACCTGCTCCCGCCGTAATGATTACCCCTCCGTCAAGCCGACTACTGAGGAAAAAAAAAGGGGGGGGGGGGTAGACTTTGCAAACACAAAAATGTTCATTCTGAATGAACAAAAATGTTCATTCAACCAAAAAAGGTTGGCGTCCATCCTACCCCCCTTCCCCCAGCGTGTCGTTTGTGTTTGTGGGAATGTGGTTTGAGGAAGGCGTTCGCCGAATCTTCATTGTGCGGACAACGACGCCAGAGGACCATGCTGCCTCCCCTGTCCGCCTACCTTGAGGCGAACCCTTGCTCGCGTTCAACGAGATAACAAAAAACGCCTGTCTGTCAAATGGGTATTTTCCTCCTACACCCTGGCTTGAGTATATAGGGTGCCGGGTAATCACCATTGCACTATTACAAGCCCATGTGTATAGTAAGATTGGATGTGATATGAATTCCTAAGTGTTGTATGAGGTTACTTGATCTCAAGGTAAATTATTTAAGTAGTATACCCGAGAAGAGTTAGGTGACCTAAATATATGCTTAACTTAAGTTAATATTTAGTTCCATTAGCCACAAGCTGCACCAGTTAGATATTTATTTAAATTAGAGTGTAGGCGATTACAATACTCGTTTAAAGTAACTGCTGTAAAAGTATCGCAATCATCAACAAAAAGGTGGATATTAGAAGCTACTTGAGAAGGCAGGTCAATAATATATATTAGAAACAACAAAACACCAATTACCAAATTTTGGGGCACTCCTGAGATAACATGGCACATTTATGAACTGTAGCCGTAAGCAGTAACGTACTGTTAGCGATTAGCAAGACAGCATCCGACCTATTTTAATAGGTTAATGTCAAGATTTAAGTTCCGTAACTTGTGGATGAGAAGTTTATAACACACTTTATCAAATGCTTTTGCAAAATCTAAAACAAATGCAGCCAGCGGATGATGAACGATCAAGAATTAGATCAGTAAAAGATGTTGGTTGAGTCTCACATGATCATGATTTCTTAAAACCATGCTGTGAAGATGAAAAGATGTTATTTTCAGAGAAATTGAGGGTGCTTTTGATTACGAAGTATTATATAATAGAAGCACGTGCTGGTAAAAGAAATGGGCCGATATTTGGTGGTTAAGGTTTTGTTACCTAATTTGAGAAGTGGAACTACCTCCCTTATACCTTCCACTGATTAGGTAAAGTACCTGTGTGGAGTGATAGTCTCAATAGAGCTTGCTGTCTTCTGTAGTAAAAAATGCACATGCAAAATACAACGCAGCTCGTTTTATAAAAAATTATTTTGTAAAACTGTATTATGATCTATTTCCACAATGTGCCTAACAAATAAAAAGATTGTTAGACATTCATTGGGCACACATTTGAAATAAATGCGCGAAAAATCGAACACGAAAGCCGCCAAAAAAATGTGCGCAACCTATATACATATACCGATACAAATATAAAAGAAATATGACGGGCACAAATTTACAAATTATACCTATAAACAGATGCAAATGCCAAGATCATAACAGAAGTAAGGAACATATGCTCAAGCACAGTAATCGGTAATAAATGCACTTTGTATACATTCAAAGGATAAAAAATAAAGTATTCACAAGTACTTTCATTTCTTGTCCTTATCAAGCCTCAGCAACAATTTTCTCTTTATGAGATAGAGCCCATCACCGACCAAACATTACCACTGCAGTAACTTCTTCCAGTTTTTTTGAAGCATAAAACCATATTAATGCTCAATTTGGGCATCTTATTGGTGTCAGAACTCACTTCAGCTGCAAAAATCGCACAGAGCCTGGCGAAGGCTGTGCTGGGGTGAGGGGGGGGGGGGTGCTTGTGTACACATACACATGCAAAGAGATGTACCAGCATGCATAAGGGACGGCAAAGCCTCCACTCGAAAGAAGTTTCTGGCTACACTGCTGGTACAGTGAACAAATAATAAAGAAACCAATAAATAAATATGAATCATTTTGAACTAAATGCTTAAGGCAGCTACAATATGATGAAAGCTTCATGAGCATTACTTGTGTTTACAGAACCCCAGGCTATGTTACAGAAATTTATTATAAAAGCTTTCAAAAACTTGAGAAAACAATTGGACACCAGGTACATGCGTCAGGAAATTGGAATTTTTTTTTTAAAGGAGACGCTCAGCTATGATCGCCTACGTGTAGTCACAGGTCAAGTGATTATCCCAGGAGATAGCAGCATTCCTAGGTACTGGTTCGTTCGCAAGTTTTGCGCTGCTGTCCTATTCTTGTGCCTTCAGTAAATGAGTTGAAAGTCGCCATGTGAACAGAACAACATCGACAGCTGCCATCGATTTCCTGCGCTTGTTGTTCGAAACTTTTGGATTACACCACAAAGTGGTTTCAGACAACGGAATCGCATTCCTGTTAGCCAAAATACAGAAATCCTACGAGTGACAACTGCATCACAGTGGTGAAATCTGCACCGAACCACCCAGCCACAAACGGGCAGGCCAAACGCTACGTGGTAGAGCTAAAACGTGCTCTTGCAAGATACTCTGCGGGGTCATTACAGCGGCGCATTGCACGTTTATTTTTTTTTGTCAAGCAACTCGCAATGGGCCAGACGGGCCAGGTATCGGCGAATCTCATGTTCTCTTGCGAGCTGCGAACACACATCTCAGCCATTCTGCCAGAACCGCCTTGAAAGGTAACACCAGATTAGGAAGACGCCTCGCGTTGCCGGTAGCTCCACAAACGACAACCAGTGGTCGCCCGCCAGTTTCAAAGAATGCCCGAATGAACGGCAGCCATCGTAAAAAAAAAGTTTCACCCGGAGTTTCGGTTTGTTGAAGTTAAAGCCCCTTCAACGCGTCTTCTACCGGAAAGCGCATGGAGAGGCTCTAGACCGGGCATTGCCGCTTCCAGGGATGCAAGGATGCACTCTGCCCTCCACCTTGACCGCCCCCCCCCCTCCCCCTCGATGCTGGGCGCGGCGCGCCCGGGGAGTGACGGACTATCGGGGCAATCAGTGGGCCCGCGCACTGGTTGCTTGTCCATTGTGCTCCTCGCCCCTTTTATGGCCCACAGTGGACTCGAAAGCCAGCGCTTGGACCATTTGGACCATGCTGCGCGCAAATGCCATTCTTGAAAGTAATAAAGTCAGTTCCCTGTTACGTACGCTTGGTATTATGGCTACCGTGGACATAACACAGTGCAAATAGGGTTATTAGTTCCTAACAAATTCAACCTCCCCACCTTTCAGCATTATATCTCTCTCTTTTAACTTACTTCCGTTAATATTTTTAATTTCTATCAATAAATTGGAGAGGTGCGCATTGAAAAAAAGGAAGTGAATTTATTTATTTAAATATTTGTTATTTATTTCAGAGAAAAAGTGCCATTCTAGTGCCGGACATTGGGCAGGGGTGTGACGCAGTGGACGCAACATTGTGTAGGAGATACAGCAGTATAGATAGTGTTGAATGAAAGCGCGATGATTCAAAACGCAAAAAAAAGAAGCAACATAAAACATGGTCCACAATCACAAGAATGGCCATAATACACTAAACAAAACAAAAACTATAAAAACAGTGTCCACTAGGTTATTTTGTTTGGGTAAAAAGTAAAAAGAACTCAAATATTAACTGTATCAAAAATAAAGTCGGCAATGTTAAGAAGCGAGACATTGCAGAATCGAAGAATTTAAGAATCGTGCAGAAGTGAGGCATTGAACCTCGAGCAATCAGTCTGATCAAGATGGGTATTAGAATAAAGTGCACTGTAATATATATGAAGGTGTAGTTATAAGCCATGTGAACAGCTAACGCACGAAGAAACTAGTTGAGATCGACACTTACAAGAATCTCTGGCGGTGTATTGTTCCGCTCTCTGCTTGTTCGAAAAAAAAAAGGTACCTGTATATAGGGGCTCAGTCACTCTTTCGAGATCGGAGGCACGCGTTTCGTGGCGCAAAATTGGTTCGATATAATTAGACTTTTTTTGTATTGCCAGCTTATTATTATATATGCGATAGAACAGCTTCGTTATTTCGCGATAACGTCTCCATTCCAAGGTTTCTAGTTTAGCGCCTTCCAGAAGAACTGACGGAGATGTGTTACATTTACGTATTGAATATGAATTTTACAGCTTTTCGCTGTATTGATTCAAGTTTATCTGTGTTAGCTTGCGTGTGCGGGTCCCAGAGAGCCGATGAATATTCTAATATTGGTATTACGTTCGTTTCACATTTCGGTTTGCCGAATGCCATAGCGAGTGCCCGTAAGTAGCCTTGTATATTCAAAGCCATTTTCTCAGTTTAACAAACATGTTGGTTTCATCTTAATGTAGATGTGATAACAAGACTAAGGGGCATATACTGTGAGACAAAGGACAAGAATTGATTGCCTAGGTTGTATTGGAATGTTAGTAGATCTTTTTTGCAGGTCATGGTTATCGCCAGAGTTTTTCTCGCGCTAAAGGTCATCTGTCATTTTGTGCATAAATATTGAATCTTAAAAGAGTTATTTAAAAGAACCTGGTCACTGGATGCGTTAACAACTTTAAAGCGCGCAGGCATTCGCAAAAAGCTTTAGATTTGCTGCAATATCACGGGTGGCATTATTGATATAAACCGAAAAAAGGTCCGAGGACGGATCCCAGAGGTCTGCCAGATTTAAGCGGCGCAGATGGCGAGTCGATACCACCATCCGTAATACCGCGCCCGGTGAATATTACTCGCGCTTTCAAAGCCTAACCTAAGATGCATTAGTTAATTAACACTAATTAACTAATTAGTAGATACTTAAAACTACTATGGAACCTGTAAAACTCGAGAATGTGCTGTAAATTGAGGGGTCTATGTGGTACATACACTGACTGTTCGGAAACGCGAACTTTGGTTTGGTTTGGGAAAACTTGATTGACAAGTCCGAAGGCGTGCGCCCTAGCACACGGCGGGCCGCTCCCACGATGGGACAGTAAGGCCGAGCCCTAGCGCCGCATCGTGGGCCCTCTGGACAGCCCAAAGTTGCGATGTTATGTCTGGACTCCGGAGAGCGGAGTCCCACTTTCTGGACGATGCTGTATCGGTGCCACGTACCGAAGGGCACTCCCAGAGCATGTGGTGTAAGGTGGCTAAACCGCCACATTTTGTACACGAGTTGGTTAAATAAACATCAGGATAAAGCTTGTGAAGAAAGGCAGGGTTAGGGTACGTTTCTGTTTGAAGTAATCGCAATGTAAGCGCCTGCGCTCTATTTAGCTTCGCATGTGGAGGTGGAAAGATTCTCCTATCCATAGCGAAATGTTGGGTTATTTCATTATATGTAGTTGGCGGATCCCTGTTTACGAAATCTCCAGTTCGACCCAAAGGTCCTCCATGGCCGCGGACAGCTAACCCTCGCGCCCTGGAGTGGGCCAACTCATTGAGATTTATGATCCCTCCGTCCATGTTTCCCATATGAGCTGGGAACCATGTAATGGTATGGGTTGTAAGCAACTTATCACCGAGTATGTTTTTGGCCTCTTTGCACACAGCTCCAACACTGAAGGCACGAATGGCAGCTCTAGAATCGCTAAATATGTGTTCATTACGCTGATCTAAAAGAGCCAAGGCGATGGCAACCTGCTCAGCTGCATTGGCAGTTCTGGCGCATACCGACGCCGCATTAATTGTAATTCCTTTGTGGTTGATTGCCACTACCGTGAATCGGTCTCTCTGGCCATCATATTGCGCCGCGTCTACGAAACAGGCACCCCCGTCAAGATCCGCAACTTGGCGAAGAAGGGCCCGAGCGCGCGCTCTCCTCCTTCCAACATTACGTTGTGGATGCATGTTCCTCGGGGCAGGCGAGACAATGATGTTTTCCTTCTGATCCCTCGTCAACCCTTGGTACAGAGCCTCAATCTGAGCTGGTGGAATACCCATTTCTGCGAGAATCATCCTCCCCGCTTTTGAGCCAGACAGCCTAATTACCTGTGTTCTTTCTTGTGCTTCCGCAATTTCCTCCAATGTATTATGAATTCCCAACTGCAGGAGACGATTGGTGTGGGTGTAGTTGGGGAGCCCAAGGGCATTCTTTACAGCTCTCCTGATCATTGCATTAAGCTTGTCCCTTTCCATTCTCTTCCAGACATGCATTGCCGCCACATATGCAAAATGACACAGCAGAAAAGCATGTATAAGCCTGACCAAGTTGTCCTCTGATAGTCCTGTCCTTCGGTTAGCCACCCGTCTTATGAGCCTAATAACACTGTCTGTCTTTTTTTCCAACCTTTTAATCGTGATGGTGTTGGTGCCCGTTGCTTCTAGCGTCATACCTAAGATCCGAATGGAAGCGACTTTGGGGATTGATCGTCCACTTTTGGTACGTAAGTGGATGTCATTCTCTAGGGGCGGCACCCAGCCTCGCGGTCGACGGCCCCTCCTGACCGGTTTATAGAGGAGAAGCTCAGACTTTTCCGGAGAGCAAGAAAGGCCTGTGTCTTCCAGAAAACTCTCGGTAGTGTCGATGGCCTCTTGCAGGGCCGCCTCTACAGTGCCACACACCGTTTCGGTACACACCGTTTTCTACACCGTTTTCGGTAGAAGGTATTCAAAATCCGTAAATTATTGCGTTCTGCAAATTCTACTAGTAGCTCTCCTCTGGCGTTTCTAGTACCGATGCCATAATCTCCTACTGCCTGGTCTCCAGCCTGCTTCTTCCCTACATTTGCATTAAAGTCGCCCATTACTATAGTATACTGTGTTTTCACCTTACTCATTGCCGATTCCACGTCTTCATAGAAACTTTCAACTGAAGCGTCATCATGGCTGGATGTAGGCGCGTAAGCCTGTACCACCTTCATCTTGTATCTATTATTCAGTTTAATTACGATACCTACCACCCTTTCATTAATGCTATAGTATTCCTCTATGTTGCCAGCTGTGTTTCTGTGAATTAGGAACCCCACTCCCAGTTCTCTTCTGTCAGCCAATCCCCTATAGCAAAGGACGTGCCCATTCTGTAGCACCGTATAAGCCTCATCTGTCCTCCTAACCTCACTGAGCCCTATTATATCCCATTTAACACCCTCTAGCTCCTCAAATAGTACAGCTAGACTTGCCTCACTAGATAGGGTTTTAGTGTTAAACGTTGCCAAGTTTAGGTTCCAATGGCGGCCTGTGCGGATCCAGAGATTCTTCGCACCCTCTGCTGCGTTGCAGATCTGACCGCCGCCGTGCATGGTCAGTTGCTTCGCAGCTGCTGGGGACTGAGGGCCGTGAGTTATTTGACGTATGCATGTGGGAGGTAGTGGCCTGATACTGCAGCAGGGTCGCCAATCCTTCTCTGGTGATAACCCCCCCCACCCCCATAAGCTCTGGTTCGTGGTGTCGCTACACACCAAACGCCTGCTTACGCAGACGCCTCTGCGGTAGTATAATAGACAATATGATATAAAAATGTCGCACCTCATAACAACGCCCTAAACACAGAATTAAGAACAGATTCAGTAAAATTATATACAAAAATAAATTTAACAATGCAGAAAGTATTAAAAAAAAACAGGCTATACCATGATATAAACTAAAATACTAAAACAAGCCTGTCAATGCCAGAACCCAAAAACATGGTGAAAACTATTTATTTTTTTATCATTTTTCTACAGCGTTAAAAATGAAGGCAGTGTCGTCCCATGCCTGTGATCGCGCGGGCAATGCGCACAACACGCTTGAAAGAAAACTGTAGGTGTTAGTTTGCACATGAGAATGTATCGATTTTAATCATACGCCCGAATGAATCGTAGCGCGAGTTCTATGTCTGAATTCGGGTCAACGTCAAGCTTCTGAACTGAGAGCAAGTACAAGTATTTTTATTTACACCACGATAGCACCTTTTTTAGATTCTAGTTTACTAATACCTCAATGCCCACATGGGTACCATTTAACAATGGCTTTCTATATTATACATGGTTTTCTTAAAATTCAGCATTGGTAAGAACATGAAAACCACCTTTGCAGATAAATTATGTATCGATTGGGACACAAAGTGAGACAATCATCTCTGTCAGCCACCCGATTAACTAATATTTTACCAACTCTTCTATGATCGCAGCAAGCGGGCGTGCATGTTTGTATTGGAAAGTTGAATACAGTCGCGTTTATAAGCAGTTCTGCTTAGGAGAATCCTCCTAGCACGTCTGTGCTCAGAGATATCTCGCCGCAAAGCTTCAGAGCCGTTTGCATGATTATAAGCATGCATGACAGTCAGCATTGGCGCAAAGCACCTCCTCAGTTAAACGTGCGTCAACACCGCGCTTGCTTCGTATCTGACAACGGGTCGAAGGCACAGGCAAAGATGATAACGGTTATCCTTCTATATCCGGCTGACGATAGCAAGCAATGACTGTTCGACACATCGGAGAGGAACATTTCGCCGATCCTCACCACTTTGCGTGCGTAATCTAGAATACTGCAATTGAACTTCGAAGCGGGATATCTGAAAGAAATTAAAAGACAGACATATTAGAATAATTCTTCCAAGTGGAACTGTACATGAACGCCACTGCCTCCAGCTTCTCAGTGCAAACACGTCCGCTTGCTGCAGTCAATAAAAGTTTATTAAAGCTTCGTTGATTAGGCGCCTAACAGCGACATAACTGTAGTTTCAATTTGCATCCCCCTAGGATATATGTTATCTGCAAAAGGCGGTGTTTCATGTTCTTCCCACTGCTGACTTAAGAAAGCTATAAAGCCTAACATTGAACAGTCGATGCGTATATCAAGTGAAGGCTTCACATGTGCGATATAAGCATCCCAAAGCCTTCCGAGAGCTCTGTTAAAGATGTCACCAGTGCCCAGAAAGATAAATCGTTGAGGAGGGATAGCCGCTATAGATCAAATGTTCTGACAAGCCTACCAGTCATGGTCAGTCGTGGAAGACACCTTAGTCAAAATGCTGGCTCCCATAGGCGAGCGCAGGACTTCCCCATGAGGGGGGGGGGGGGGGCAAATTAATCACAGCCACGTGAACGGCGCATTTGCAAACCACAACGCGCCCATCGAGGGTGTCAAAGATTGTCTTGGGGGTGCATACGTCGCTCTGGAGGAAGGGCCTGAAGGGAGCAAGAGCTACTCCCCCCTCCCTGCCGAAGTCCATGCCACCGATCAATATTGCATGAGCACTTTCGCCGCGATGATCGTAGCCGCCACTCACGACAACAAGACGCGTATGCATAGCTTGCATCAGAATTCTGCTTCAAACCTGTGACGTGCGCTAGCCACCTCCACTGGTCAGTGGCTTTCACAGAGTTGAACAGCCGGCGAATTTTTTTCGTCGGGCGCGAAATGATGGATGAAACTTTTGATGGAAGCGGCGCCTTTTTTTTTTTTGGACCCTAATATGTGTAACTATACAAATGACGTCGTTTCTATTTTTCGAATTACACTGTACACGCCTCCCAGAACCTATAAGTGAAGGAAAATATACTTTAAGAATGTGTCACTCATAAAAAAAAAAAAACTACGGGTGCTCGCTCGAACTGCACTTTTGTTCCGACGGCCTGTGCGTTTTTTTTCATCATTAGCGTGCGCCATTAGCTCGTCTCAAACAGTATAATAAACATTGACATGCGATCCCCCAAGGAAAAAGCTTATCCTTCGTCAGCTCAGTAGCATGTAAACTTGGCTTACGCTCGCCAATAACGAACACAGCCAAATTTTTCCAATGACCACAATTTATCGGTATTCCATGTAAGTTTTGTTCAGAAGAATGGACACAAGCGAACGATATGCCCCTATGGAGCGCGACATCTTACGCAGGGCACCACGGTTGTGGAAATACCCATCACATGGCATCAGTCCGAAGAGGAGTCAATGGGCGTTGTGCATGATGATCTCCAACCTCACGGCAGGGTTGCTGAGGGTGGACGCCAGCAAGACAACTGGTCTCTAAGCAGGCATACTTGCGTTGGCACCTGTATTGAGCACGGCCGCCCCGCCGCGGTGGTCTAGTGGCTAAGGTACTCGGCTGCTGACCCGCAGGTCGCGGGATCAAATCCCGGCAGCGGCGGCTGCATTTCCGATGGAGGCGGAAATGTTGTAGGCCCATGTACTCAGATTTGGGTGCACGTTAAAGAACCCCAGGTGGTCAAAATTTCCGGAGCCCTCCACTACGGCGTCTCTCATAATCATACGGTGGTTTTGGGACGTTAAACCCCACAAATCATGTATTGAGCACGGCACCATGCAGCTTGGTCGCAGCAAGTGAATTCCCGAACCAAGGCGCGATAAGGCAGAGAGGATAAAAAGTGCGCGACGATGGAGCGTTCGCCTTCCGCGCGTGTTATTCAAGAATATGCGATGCTGTTCCACATGGCGCAGACAGCGCACGTTATCTCGCCCAGAAAACGTAGATAAGTTGAAGACGTAACGACAAAGACCGGTGTATCCGGCTGCAAGAACGTTCGTTCGTAAGCCAGACGAGTTGTCGACAAAAATCAAGACAGAGCAGCGGACACTGGTTACTGCAGCAACACGACGTCGATGACAAGAGAAACAGCAACAGCTGACCAGCCGGCGAAACCAACGCCTGACCGGATGCCCCGTGGCGCGACACTTACCCGCACGCCAGGCAGAAGCAGCAGCGACACACCCTCTGCACAGAACACCTTCTAGTTTGCCCTCAGACCGCCGCTGACGTAGCCGGCTGAACAAGTCGGGGAGAAACGGGGCCGCCGACGCTGCACGTCGCGATGAACAATCGCGCATGACGTAAAAGGCTCCCCCTGGCATCGGAGCGCCGCGATTGGCCAACCATCGGAACACTCCCCCGCTACTATTGGCCGACCTGAGACGTGCCCCCCACCGCCTCGCCACCGCCAGCGTCGGCACCTTGGGGAATGTCGGCGCTTGCCCCGAGGCTTGACTGCTTCGGAAACACGCACAGAACCACCATGCGCAAACGACAGCTGCAGCTGGCAGCGAAGTCTCAATGACGACTCTTAATTCAAGGATAATGACGACAGGCCGTTCTCGAGAGCACGGTTCGTTGGACGCGCCGACCCGAGCACATGCTCTGGCGCCAGCGGGGAATACCACCTGTGTTGCCCGGGTAGCACGCACTAGGACCTGGGACGGGAGGTGTTGTCGAGAGCAGCGTTTTTAATCTGAACGCATAATAGCCGCCTCCAGGCACACATGCCGGCGTGTAAGTGCGCGACATATGAACAGCCCAAGGAGACCAATATGATCTCTAAATTTATTCTGCAACGGTAAACCGCAAAAATCACGCACTAAACGTTCTCGATAATTAACAGTAGATGTACTTACACATATATCTACGTTAGGTGGAGCGATCGCCGCTTGTCGCGAAGAGTTGTGCCTACTCCAATGCAAGCTCTCGCAGGACACGTATGTATCTAACTATTTGTACAGGGTGGAAATGCCGAGTCACAGTCACTGTCTAATGCTCCCGTGCGAGATAAGTAATAAACCGCCACACCGGAAAAAGCCAGTCTACTCTCGCGAACATTACAATGGGTACAGCACCATGTGCCACTCTTCTGGTGTATACCCACTTCGTGGCCTGTACCACATAGTGGGAGCGTGCCATTATAGTAATGGTTAATAATAATCTACGGACGCAGACGCGTGATGTAGAAAATTAATATGCCAATAGTCTCCCCTCAGTAAACATTTAATTTGGTGCGACACCACCATCACTCAGACAGAAACATCATCGTCGTCATCGCAAATGAATGTAGAGAAAGCGCAGATCCCCTTAGACACGCTTCCATTTCGATTTAATTTCGCTGAACGCCCCGCCGCAGTGGTCTATAGTGGCTAAGGTACTCGGCTGCTGACCCGCAGGTCACGGGATCGAATCCCGGCTGCGGCGGCTGCATTTCCGATGGAGGCGGAAATCCTGTAGGCCCGTGTGCTCAGATTTGGGTGCACGTTAAAGAACCCCAGGTGGTCTAAATTTCCGGAGTCCTCCACTACGGCGTCTCTCATAATCATAGCGTGGTTTTGGGACGTTAAACTTCACATATCATAATTTCGCTGAACAAGTCCACACTCGCCAGTAATGCGAGCACAGACGGTGCATTTTATGTAGGTTGCGAATAACAGGTGACAAAGAGTGCAACGTATTCATCTTGTTCAACCGCTTATCTACTACCACGATCATGATACCCGCGATAGCTTAGTGGAGCACTGGTCGGAGCCCTGGAGCAGAGACGAAAAAAAAGGATAAATGGAATAGTTACAGATTTTGGGTATGGGACACGCGTAGCTTCAGGAAGAAACAGCCCAATGTCAGGTGGTGACAGTCGTAAGATTCGAGGGTTGTCCGCAAAATGTAGTTCCGAAGACGCTGCAACCGCAAGAGATGCTGTTACGCGAGACCCGGCGACACTGGCTGGCATGTAGCCCTGCTCAGCCTCTCACAGTCCCCGCCCCGGCGACTTGTATCCGATGCCGAGTCCTGGCTTGACAGCTGCTACAAATGGAGTTCCCATGGCTTCCCCCGCCACGTGCGGATCACGCGCAGCGATTAGTTTCCTGTGCGCTAAAAAACACTGCGCCAGTGAACATTCATTCCCAAATGTGTGACATACGAAGACAAGTGTAACGCTTGCCCAAATGCATGTTGCTTTTACACGACGCCAGAAACAAAACAATTTACTGCCGTCAGCGGAAACATTCAGAGCCGCGCGAAGAGATGGGAGCAAAGCGATGGCGAACGCCTTTTGATAGAGGAGGGGTTCAAATTAATGCTAGCCAGTACCACAGACAATAAGGAACAGTACCGCGAGACTTTGAACAACTTTCTCCACGCAATACAAAACAAGAGGGGGCGCACACGAAGAGTGTGTTTCCGTCAATGCATGCAATGCTCGTCCGCACATCGTCCAGGTAACAAAACAACCTCATTCACAAATTGGAATGAGATGCCACACACGCTTCCCTACAGTCAAGACGTGGCCCCAATTGGCTACCATTTTTTTATGAATTGGAGAAACTTGTATAAGACGCATCTCAGCACTGGAGAAAAGCTGAAACAATAGGTTCCTTCGCCGCGGGACGAGAGTTATAAGGCATAAAGAAGATTGAACACCACATGGTAAAAATGCGTTGATATCAACGGCAATTATGTTCAAAAATAGGAAAAAGTGCAAACTTTCCGAAGAGGTACATTCTTCAATGTCGATTTTGTTTTTCGTTATCATTGGGAACCTTGTTTCATACGGACAGCCCTCGTGCAATGTATATCTCTTATTTCCAAGGTATATGAAGCCCACATTCCATGGACGGATTTGAACACTCGAGCTATGTGATACCTCGTGGTAACACGACAGACACTGCCAGGCGTAGAAGCTGGGGGAAACGAGAAACTGCAAGAGGAACTCGACGTATTCGATTTAGGCGGCTGATGCTATCCTGTGCACGTATCGCGTAATAATTGCAGTTCCTCGGACTATATACTGTCTCCTAATGCCTTAGATTCGAGACGAAATCCAGGCTGATCAACTGCAATTATACCACAGCAGAGGCACACACCAGAATTTCGCACAATGGTCACTGCGAAGTTTATTCAGGAGGAAACCATGTCGACATAAAACCGATTACCCTCGAATATGGACCGATTCCCTCACGACGTCAGGTGAACATATCGCTGGCATCACGAATTGTGCCGAAAAGACACCCGGGAAACGCCGAAAGGGAAGAAGGAGCTGTTATTTTATTTTGTTCGTACTATCAGATGCCGATAACGCCAACAAACACGCGCACCAGATATCCAAACAACACAAACGCTGTGTTGTCTCGTTTTCTTGTGTGTGTGTGTGTGGCTTATATATAGCTTCTTTTGATAGTACGCCTTTAGTGGTGAGCAGAAGAGACGTTTACTTTGTGGAAAACGTAGCGGTAGAACCGACCAGCTGTCAAGCGGAGCGAGCGCGAGCAGCAACCACACTCTTCCTTCTCTTCTTCAGCTGGCGTTCCGGCCTGTGCCAAATATCAATGCTACAAATCACTCCCCCCCTCAGAAAAGGAGCCATCCTGGCGACCTATGGAACGGGTACGACGGGTGGGTCGTAGTGCGGCTTCAATCGATCTACGTGAACAGTCTCGCGGCCTCGATGCCGTCGGTCTGTTGATGGTTGAACCGGCTCAACAATATAGTTAACCGGTGAGGCCTGACGTAGGACTCGGTAGGGGCCTTCGTACTTCGGCAGTAGCTTGGTGGAAAGACCAGGAACAGATGAGGGAACCCGAAGCCATACCAAGGCGCCAGGCGAGTATGACTGCGAAGACAGGTTTTCGTCGTGACGGTTCTTCTGGTACGCTTGATCTTGTGCGGTTAAGGAACGCGCGAGTTGCCTGCATTCTTCTGCATAGGTGGCGACTTCAGATAGAGTTGTGGATTCCGAAGCGTCTGGATGATACAAGAGAATGGTGTCCATGAATGAGGAAGGTTCGCGCCCGTAAAGGAGGAAGAACGGAGAGAATCCTGTCGTAGACTGAGTGGCGCTGTTGTAAGCGTAAGTTACAAAGGGCAGTATGCGGTCCCAGTTGGTGTGATCAGCGGACACGTACATGGATAGCATGTCGCCCAGTGAGCGGTTAAACCGTTCGGTCATTCCATTCGTTTGCGGATGGTATGCGCTGGTTGTCCGATGCACAACGTTGCATTCGCGAAGAAGGGCTTGTACGGCTTCGGAGAGGAACGTACGGCCGCGGTCACTGAGTAGCTCACGAGGCGCGCCATGGCGTAGAATGAGATTGTGAAGGATAAATAAGCCAACTTCACGTGATGTGGCCTCTGGCAGCGCAGCAGTTTCAGCATAGCGTGTCAAGTGATCAATGGCGACAATCACCCAGCGGTTCCCGTTAGGCGTATAGGGAAGGGGACCGTACAAGTCAATTCCGATGCGGTCGAAAGGGCGGGAGGGGCAAGGCAACGGCTGCAGTTGTCCATTGGCTATGTGTGGTGGGCTTTTTCGGCGTTGACATTTGGAGCACGAACGCACGTACTGTCGGACAAAGCGGTACATTCCGCGCCAATAGTACCGCAGCCGGAGACGTGCATACGTTTTTATCACACCGGCGTGGCCGCATTGAGGATCCGCGTGAAAAGAGTCGCAAATGTCGGCACGTAGGTGGCGAGGAATCACAAGCAACCACTTGCGGCCGTCAGAAAGGTAGTTGCGACGGTACAGGAGTCCATCGCGGATGGTAAAGTGTCGAGCTGTGCGCTGCAGTGAACGATTGGGCGTAACTTGGGACGGCTGAGACAGTAATTCTATCATAGAGGCTATCCAAGCGTCTTGGCGCTGTTCATAGGGCATGTCCTCGTACGAAAGTGCCACAGCATCGAGGCTGGATACAGAAGTACTTCCGTGTTCATGGGGAAGTGGAGAGCGGGAGAGAGCGTCGGCATCTGAATGTTTGCGGCCTGACCTGTAGACGACACGGATATCATAGTCTTGGAGGCGTAACGCCCAACGAGCGAGACGGCCAGATGGGTCTTTTAGTGACGATAACCAGCAGAGGGCGTGGTGATCAGTCACGACGTCAAATGGACGGCCATAGACGTAGGGTCGAAATTTTGTGATTGCCCAGACGATGGCTAGACATTCTTTTTCTGTGACTGAATAATTCTGTTCAGCCCTAGTAAGAGTGCGACTGGCATAAGAAACGACGTACTCGTCGTATCCAGACTTGCGTTGAGCAAGAATAGCGCCAAGTCCGACTCCACTTGCGTCGGTGTGTATTTCTGTAGGGGCATCAGGATCAAAGTGACGGAGAATCGGTGGAGATGTCAGCAATTGACGTAGTTTCGCGAATGCCTTATCGCAATTGGAAGACCACGCCGAAATGCCCTCGGTGTCAGAAAGTAGCCGTGTTAAAGGGGCCATGACAGATGCAAAATTACGGACAAATCGACGAAAGTATGAACATAAGCCGATAAAGCTCCGGAGTTCCTTAAGTGTCGATGGCTTCGGAAACTGGGCGACAGCACGGAGTTTTCCAGGATCAGGTAGAACGCCGTCCTTGCTGACAACATGCCCTAAGATGGTGAGCTTCCGGGCGGCAAAATGGCACTTTTTCAAATTTAGTTGGAGCCCAGCATGTGTAAGGCAATGCAGGACACTTGCGAGGCGCAGAAGATGGGTATCGAAGTCTTTTGAAAAAAAGGCCGAGCCGCCGCGCCTTCAACCCACGCCGATCGCCTACCCCGCACCTCCACCACTTGATAGTACGCCTTTAGTGGTGAGCAGAAGAGACGTTTACTTTGTGGAAAACGTAGCGGTAGAACCGACCAGCTGTCAAGCGGAGCGAGCGCGAGCAGCAACCACACTCTTCCTTCTCTTCTTCAGCTGGCGTTCCGGCCTGTGCCAAATATCAATGCTACACTTTTAAGATGAACAAACTATAGCCCAATTAACTTTCTGTCATTCTAAACGTTTTTTTTTTTCTCTCTCGTAGCACTGAGGCTTGCAATAACACATCGACGATTTCTTTTTTCTCTACCCGTATAAACGGCAATCGTGCCGCCATTTATTTGTACCCCTACAAGTCGAGCAGAATGTAACGCAAATGCGCGCACACCGACAGAGGCACATCCGTCGTGGACGTGTTGATGACCGCGCGCGCTACGAGGCACGTCGCAGTCCTTCGATGATTTCGTTGTCGTTTAGCCGAGATAGAGCAAGCTGGCACGCGGTCGCATGCGCAATCTCCTCCGCATATATATACCGGCGGACAGATTTATATATATAAACCACCCATTGTTACTATAGCCAGCAAGGGGAACGAGGTCGCCTGAATATGTATAAAAGCGCAGCTCACGCTGACATCGTAACGTTTGTAGAGCAAAGTTCAGTGAATGACTGCCATAATCCGTATCGGTGGGACGTGCGCGTAATATCATTAGACCTGTGATCAGGTCACCAATGGATGGCAACACCGACCACTACCATTTTAACGGGCAAAAATGTGACCGTTTCTGAACCGGGGCAGAACGATTTCGCAGTTGAAGTTTGCAGTAGAAGAAACCACAGTTCGATGGGACACACTGGTCTTCACATTATTAACACAGCTAATGACGTCCTAACACTCGTCAAAGCGACCATGGTCCCGTCTTCATCTGTCCTAAAGTGAAAGGCGCGCCCATGTATACAGATCGGTCGTCAATAACAATATCATATTTTACGAGCCAAAACCCCTATATGCTTATAAGGCACGCCATAGCGGGACCAAAAACAAGGACACGTGTACAAAAACGTGTACTTTCATGTTCGTCACCTAGCGGACGGGCGCTCAAGTTTTTAGATATGCAGGTTCCGCTTTTCTTTGTCTCCTACATCGTTATTACCTCGGAATTATCGGGAAGGTAGCTCCGAATTTAGAGAAAAGCAAAAAAAAAACAAAATGGCAGACCAGTTTATCCAATGCGCCGTGCAAAACGACCGACTACAAGCTTCAATTCAGCAGGCTGCAACGCCGTTTTCTCTCTCTCTCTCTCTCTCGTCGAGCAGGCGAGGGCTGCACGCTGACGAAACGGGAGCACGCGGTGCGCTCAGCCGATGTATCCCTCCTCCTCCACGTCGCCGTCACGTGTTGGGCGCCTGAAGCCCCGAAAAGAGGCACAGGGCACGCGGGCGAGCGCTCGGAGAACCGGTGCTAACCGGAACGCGCAGGCCCCGCAGAGAGAGGAAAGGTCGTGCACTTGCACATGTGCAGCAGTCAAACCGACATGCTTGCTCGGGCGCTTCGTGCTCTGCTATGCGACAGAAGTGAGTTCGCGCTTCCCCGAACGAAACAGATTGTCCAACAGCCACATTATCAGCTACAGCGATAGAAGGGACAAGTTTCGACACTGCCCGAAGTGCGCCAAGAGCGAACGCGGTGAAAGACAACGACACGGGCAGCTCATCATGTAGAGCGCAATTGGAGCTTCGATTAGCACGTGGTCAAGAAACTTCAATCAAACAGCAGATGTAAATCGAAAGAGTTTCCATGTGCTTTTAAGCGCGATCGGGAAATCTATCAACGCAGCGAACCACAAGACGTGTTTCACCGCCAAACGCAGCGGTTGAGCAGAGCAAGCCAACGGCGCAGGCATCGAGTGAAAGAGAGTCGTCCGATTTCGGGAGAGCAGATTTCGAGCGCAAGTCCTTTCAAATGCGTTGGGGCACATCAGTTTGGCGGATCGCCAAGCGCACCCGAGACCCAAACGCGGAGAAATCAATCGGCTTTGATGCACCTGCTGACAGCGCAGGATTTTCTATGTTTTTATTTTTAAACGTTAACTTAATTTCTCTAATCAGAGCATTTTTAAGCTTCAATACTACGAAAAAAGGTGCAAGGCGAATCAACCGCCATATGGCGATAAGTATTTGATATCACCGACACGCGCAATAGGTCTAATGAAATAAACGGTAATTTACTATGTTGTTATTAAGGCATTCGATTTATCCTGTAGACAAATAGAAGAAAAAAACTTGCTGGTGACGACAGATTAAATTGGGGTAGGGGAGCCAATAACCCGTTGTCAATTGTGACTGCCGAAATCGTTTTGAAACATCGTGTTGTGACCTGTCAAACGCAACATGGTACCCAAGAGGGCCGAGGAATAGCATTGCACTGTTATTTTGCAAGTAAACTGCAACAAGATACAACTACGGCCATTACACTTTCCCCGCTCTTCCGATCGGAAAAAACAACGACAAGAATCGCAATATTCAGAAAACTGTTTTTGGAGACGTACTGCACATTGGCGATTTTTTCTCTTCAAGTCGAGTCGACCGACCTACTTGGGCCTATAAGTCAAAACACGTTTCGTACGTGGAGGAAGACGGAGACATCAGCCGAGCGCGCGCTCCCCGAGAAAAACGGCGTCTCAGCCTGCTGAATCGATCCGATAAACTGATCAGCCATATTGCTTTCTTCTAAATTCAGAGCTAGCTTTCCGTTAATTTAGCGATATCAACGTTGATTACGATGAGGGAAAAGAGAAAATCGGCGCGTTGGGCTAGGCTAGGTGACGAATTTGGAAGGACATGAAAGTGCAGACATTTATGACACTAAAACGATTCCAATATTTATTGTCAGATGTGAATCAGTAACGCTTTAACACCACTACCCTAAAGCGGAGTCAACGAGGAAATCGCGGCGGAGGCGATAGCAATTACAATCTCTTCCTATTTTTCTTCCTTTATACTGCAAAAACTCAATCGACTTAATGTGAATTTTGCCAACCTGAGCGAAACTAGTGCGCAGTCATCATACGTTAACGTTTTAATTATGCAAATAAATAATAAAAAGTCAAACTATAGCTGCGAAATGCACACGTAATTACGCAAGAACCAGCACATGAAATCACCGCGTAAGCGCAAGCAGAACATCGAAAAACAAAAAAAAAAATGGCTCTCGCAAGTCGGCGTTCATGCGCCCTGCTGTATTCCTTAATTGCGTTAAACCGTGTGTATAGTCGCGCTGCCGTAACGGATCTTAGAGGCATCGCAGAAAGAAGCATGTGGGTGAGATCCGTTCCGCCTGGTGCTGCAAACATCCTAGTTGCTCGCAAGAAAACCATCCGCTCTTTCAGTGAACTCATTCAATTTCATTCATTATTCTGACACTTTATTGGCACTTGTGAACTCATATGTCCTAGTATCATATGCATCCAATGAACTCTCGCCTTTACCCAGAACCAGTCGTTTCTTACCAGTTTTGTTTTTCTTTTAACGTGCGCCTAGATGTAGGCGCACGTTAAAGCGCCCCAGGTGCTCAAATGTTTAGGAGGCCTCCACTACGGCATCGCTCATAACCATATCGTGGTTTTGGGATTGATTTGTGGGGTTTAACGTCCCAAAACCACCATATGATCATGAGAGACACCGTATAGTGGAGGGCTCCGGAAATTTCGACAACCTGGGGTTCTTTAACGTGCACCCAAATCTGAGCACACGGGCCTACAACATTTCCGCCTCCATCGGAAATGCATCCGGGATTTGAACCCGCGACCTGCGGGTCAGCAGCCGAGTACCTTAGCCACTAGACCACCGCGGCGGGGTATCGTGGTTTTGGGACATAAAACCCCAGATATTATTACCAAGACGTTGAATATGTGTAAAACCGGAAGTTCTCAACCGAAAGTGCTTCGAAGAGAAACGAGAATGTCACTCGAAACTCGTCGCCTTAACATCACGAGCACTTTAATACTTTCCATTTACACACAAACAAAAAAAAAAACAATCGCCGAAAGATGCTCATCTCCCAACAGCCTATATACTACATTAAAACGAAGGTCGCAGACCACCTTCGACATCGGTAGATCTAACGACAGCAGTGACGCTGAGAGAGATGCGACGATAAAGATCGCCCGACGCCTACACATGCACGCGCCGATGTCAACAGCGAGGGAGGATTGCGGATACAAAGGGTTGCGCATCCACCCTTTCGACAACCGCGCAGCCATCGTCGCAGGAGAAACACGTGGCGTATCGTTATCACTGGAGTGTGTGCCCCAGACAACACGATAACGAGTGCGCGGAGACAGGCGAATGCAAGTACATCACCGACGACACAAGTGATTTGATTCATATGTGGGGTTTAACGTCCTAAAACCACCATATGATTATGAGAGACGCCGTAGTGGAGGACTCCGGAAATTTCGACCACCGGGGGTTCTTTAACGTGCACCCAAATCTGAGCACACGGGCCTACAACATTTCCGCCTCCATCGGAAATGCAGCCGCGGCAGCCGGGATTCGATCCCACGACCTGCGGGTCAGCAGCCGAGTACCTTAGCCACTATATACCACCGCGGCGGGGCGACGACACAAGTGCAATATGGCATCATAGATTATAATGTAAGAAGGAATGAGAATTTATTGGCTCGTTTGTCTTGGTTAGACACAAACTGGGGACGGTATTTTAATTATACAAACGACGTCCCCCATTACCTAGAAGATTAAATTCCCCTAAGGAAAGGGAATTTAATCAATTGGCAGAGAATCGGACGCCTTATATACACGAAGGTTTCATGTTCTGTCCTTGCCGACGGCAATTATTTTTTCGTCCACTTTTTTTATTAGCTTCACATTCCGCTACACCTTTCACGGCTTCATTGCCTGTGGTTTCGTTAAGGTGAGGTCTATGGCATACCAGCGCTGGATAGGTAGCGCACCGAAAAACGGCACCTGGCGGCGAGTCGCGACACAACTCAGCCGCTCGCGCCCAGATCATTGAGCTTCCTAAATACACGATAGAGGGAACTCTGGCGCTAGTGTTTATGGCAGCTGCAACGCATAGCGCTTCAGCGAGAATGGGAATTATAGGTATGACATGGATTTGCCTAGTCTTCGTACTTCACGTTCGTTCTGGCTTCGCGCGGCTTGAAACTCATTTGTCACAAAGCAACAATCGGCAAATGATCGGAAGTTACACTTCAACTTTTCAAGTCGGGTCACGAAGTGAAAAACGGTTTGTTCTTTCCTTCGAAACAAAAACAAAACGCATAAATACACGAAGCCACAAAGTGCGTTCGCCGCCCGCAAGCACGAAGACTAGGCAAATCCATGTCATACCCATAATTCCCATTCTCGCTGAACGATCGCAGCGCCAGAATCCGCTCTAGTTGCTTTTAGGAAACTATGGCCCAGACGACCGGCTGCGCTGTACCGCGGTGAGAGCCCGCGCACGCGCCTTTGCCGCGTTTGGTTTTGGCACAAGCAGCTACAGCAGTCATTGCGCCTGTAATACTGCACTGTGATTTAGAAACAAAACTTTCAGAAGGTTACGCTCACAAGAAATCAATGGACAACGAAGAAGCTCTGCAAAGCGGGCTGCACCTATACTATATGCTTACGGCGTCGAAGAGAGAGTTGTACATGGCATCGCTGCGCAAATGCGAACTGCATATAAACACCTGCAACCCTTCAACATATGCCTGTGCGTGAAATATTTGTACATATATTTAGCGTCACTTCATGACGCGTCGCTCAATGAAAAATTTCAACACGGTCACCTTCCCTCCGCATGCTTCGCATAACGTCGATTGCCAGGTACGTGGGATCTGCTGATTTTTTTTTTTTTGCAATATCGTGTAGTCAAAATCGTGTAGTGAAAAGCATAAGTACTTTTGAAGTATATACCGTTGCGTTGTAGGCGGTCACGGAGCTCGGAAAGTTCTCTAAACACGCAATATTCTTCAAACGTGCAGTGGTTTCATTATAATGCAGTTCTCCGCCTGTAAACAATTAACGGACTACACACCTACATTAACACGCGCCGTCAAAATCATCTGCGTAACGGCGAACACCTGTGGCAACTTCTCGGCCGCACCGCCAGTCATTCATTTCTAGTTTTTGCGCACATGCGTAGCTTACCACGGCATAATATAGCGATGATGGTGGTTGTTCCGACGTTATTTAATAATTAAAATAATTCAACGTGCTAACTAGCATTAACATTCCTTCGAAGCTATGGTTTATTCATTTACTTTTTCTCGAGGAAAACCAGACGTGGTCCATAGTCTCAGAATGTGGGCATGCCCTTTAGCCGCGGCTGTCTCTTCCTGTGCACTACACTGCACGCCCTGAATGCCGAAAAAGTGACTGCTTGCGATAGACAGGCTACGTGGTGTCAACTATTTATACACCCCAAGATGTAGAACGACAGCGCAGCGAAGAGGAAGAAGCGACAGCGCGCGCTGTGTCACCGACTGACTATGTACACGACAGTTGATGCGGCCGACACGAATGTAGAGATGCAAATTTCCCCACCATATACATACCAAGCGGATTACATTTTTTCAACCTGACCGCGCCAGTGTTCAGGTTAAATCTGTTTCAGTCCTTGCCGATTTTCGACACCTGTTTTTCTTTTTTCTTCTTTGCTTGCGTAGCAAAATATCTCTTTTGCCTCTGGAGAGAGTTGCGTGAACCGGACGAAAATTTCAAAAAAAAAAAAAACAAGCAGGCTCGTTAGGGTCACCTCTTGCTTTCGGCGTCTCTCATAATCAAATGGTGGTTTTGGGACGTTAAACCCCACAAATCAATCAGGGTCACCTCTTGCATGAAAGCGCGCAAGGGAACAGAGATTGAGGTGGGCGTATCGGCAAGAGAGGTTGCTCGCCTTTCCTGCATGTTGTCACTATACTTTTCTCGTTTTTGCCACTTCCCCAAGTCCGTAAATGCGACCGCGGCTGTGTCACACATCCCATGCATCCACCCATCGACCACTTGACCTTTTCTTTACAACCTGAAGGCAGCGTTCTGAACAAAAGAAAACAAGAAGGATTGCGATAACGGTGCTGAAGTTGAAGACCACCGCAAAAGACTGTTCGTAACGCGTGTTCTCGTATATTTTGCCACTCGCTCCGTCACACTACTCGGCGGTCGACGCTCGCGCGTTGATGTTGTGAGCGTGCTCGAAGCGCTTTCCTTGGCGGCATGTCCGGCATGATTCTCTCGCTGAAAGTATACACCACACAACCGAGCGCGTAAAATTGATTGTCCTACATAGTTACGAAGCAAGAAGATATGAGCGTTTGAAACACTGCTTCAGCTGCACTTCCTCGGAGGCGTATAATAATAAGAATATTGATTGATTGATATGTGGGGCTCAACGTCCCAAAACCATCATATGATTATGAGAGACGCCGTAGTGGAGGGCTCCAGAAATTTCGACCACCTGGGGTTCTTTAACGTGCACCCAAATCTGAGTACACGAAATATTAATAATAATAATAATAATAATAATAATAAATTGCGCACTTGCACGCACATCTCCCAGTACAAAGAAAACCAGGTGCTCAAAATTAATTCGAACATCCCTTTCCCCCCCCTCCAACTAAACATACACGGAATGCTTTCTAACAAGGTACAGTCGTTTCGTCACGTAAAATCCCAAACTTTAGGTGACGCAACTTGAAATTTCATTCTATCCAGACGGCCGAGAACCGATCCGCGTGTGTTTAAAATTAGTTTCTCGACTTTCACGGGCACCCACAACAGCAAGCACTCGGGAAAGCGAGTCGACTGTTGTTTTTTTTTTTTTCATTAACAGTCGTATATCGCTTTCAGTGTCGCCATCTCGGCTGGTTTGAAGTTTCTTCCCGGCGGGAACGCGTATTTCCCGTTTCGATAGCGTCGAAGGTTAACGGGCGATGTGGGGAAAAAAAAATGTGGTGCGTGCATGTATATGCAATAGGCGCGCGTGCTGCGCATTTTCATTACGCACTGTGTAGGCGAACGGTGCAGGCAAGGTCACAGACGACGCAGAGATAACCTACATATGTGCCCGAACTGATCAAACACAGAATGCACTGCAAGGACGATATTTCGTATCTATGCTTGTACTAAAACGGCACAATAGCACGAAGCTGCAGATAAGAGCTGATAGATATACCTCCTGAAAGCTCGATTTTTTTTTTTCGATATACATTTTCCCCTTAACTGTAAGAACTTGACTGAAGAGCTGCACGAAATAGGAATGCCGCGATAAAAAAATGAAATAAATCCTAGAGCTTTACGCACGAAAAGTGCGATAAGATTATGAAGCGCGATGCACTGGTACTCTGGAATAATTTTGACCACCTAAGTTTATTTAGTGTACGTTTAACGCAAATACCCATTGGTGTTTTCCGCATTTCATCCCAGTCCATGTGCCGTTGTCTTTGATCGAACCTTAGAGTTGAATTTTAATAATAATAATAATAATAATAATAATAATAATAATAATAATAATAATAATAATAATAATAATAATAATAATAATAATTGCCGGGCTTTCACGAATCGAAACCCTGATGTGATTGTGGAGAGGGTTCCACACATGTCTATCTGGGGATCATTAACGTGCACATACAAACGACGTCGCCGCGAATCGAACCCTCGACCTCAAGCTTAGCAGCCTTAGCCTCTGAGCTACCACGACAAGCACAAATCCGCTGGTTTAAGATGTGTACCAAGCCGCCTAACCGGAGTACTTTCCTGCTCTGCTGCAAGAAAATTACGCTTTTTTACATGTTGTACTTTCCCCGTTTTTAAGACACCGGCCTTACGGCAGTTTTTTTTTTTTACCATTCTTCTCGACGGTTACATTTGAAATTCACCGCAGTGCGCTCTTGGCGAAGGACGCCACTAAAACACGCAAACGATAACCTGGCACGCGGGAGACGATGGACGGCAAGGCCGTGTACTACGAGTGCAACACTCTAGCGTGGCGTAATGCGAAGGTCAAGAAGCTGATGTCAAGTTTACACGAGCCTGATACCAAGAGACTCCCAAAAATCGCAGGGTGCTTAAAGTGGTTCACGAGAAGCTTCCAAAGTACGAAGTGGCGCACATACACGACGATTCCAACGAAGATTTTTGAAGTTACTGCATCGATTGCTTTTCAGCCGAAACAAACGAAACATGCAGCAGCACCATACCGCGAGCGCGACGACCATTAGTTAATAATCGTTGCTGGTTAGATCTATAGCTTATTCATAGAGCCGGTGATGAACACAAGGCGGCGGAATACTAGACAGATAGCCGTGGGAGGCCGCTACTTGTCCACGCGTGCGATCACACTGAAAAAGCCGCGCATTTGAAGAAAAAAAAAAGAGAAGTGCTCAAGGTCACACGGCGCACGTGACGTTTTTTGTTTGCTCCTCCCATCCAACCCTGCTTAGCTTCCAGCGCTTTCGCCGAGACGAGAGAAGAGAAAATGCGATTGCAGCGTGTGACAAATCTTTGTAAATCCGCTCGTACTGGACAGATTCCTGAAATTTTTGCGGCGTTGAATTTGTGAAGCAATACGCTTTTCCAGTGAATTGATCCCATGGTTAATTGAAAAAGTGTTTCAGGGATCCCAGGATCATCCCAAGACGCACTGCGCTCGGAAGCCCCTTTGCAGCTGCTGCGCCCGCTGTCACGTGATCATAAAGGGTGGTGGCGAGCTTTGAGCTGGGCGGAGCCTGCGCGTCGCTACAAGCGCCTCGGTATGTCGACGGCGCCACCCCCCCCCCCATTTTTTTTTTACAACCTAGTAACACGCAATAGAGCTAGGGCACTCTGGCGCTGGCGTGTATGGGAGCTGCAACGCATTGGCGCTTCAGCCAACAAGGTAACGGTCGGTAATACAAATCTGCGCTCCGATATTTCGCCTCCACTTGTCTCCGTGTGGCCTGAAGCCGCTTTGTCGCAAAATGAACTTCGGCAATTCCACACCACCGCTTTAGCCTATTCGGCTCACCAATTCAAATCGACTCGCGACGTTCACCACGATCTATTACTTATCCGAAACAAACGCCACAACAAAATAAACAAAGCTACAAATGCGTCCGAAGCCGCCAACAAGAAGACTAGGCAATCTGTCAACTACCCGTCACTTCCACGGCGGCTGAACGGCCGCAGTGCCAGAGTTCCTTCTAGGTAACATTTTAAGAAACCATAGGGCGTATAGTTAAACATTGAAACGAAGCTGTGTTTTGCTCCGGTACCTAAAGCATGCGAAGTTGAAGTGCGAGGCCATACATTTCTTAGCCCGAGCACTCGATGACGTGGGTTCGCTACCCGACTACAACCACGTTAGCTAGGTTGAAAGCGCAAGGAAACCATGCTTGAAGTAAATGTGGACGCTGTGATACGTCAGACCAGACTTTCCCCGTGAATTGAGGCTTGTCGCGGCATTATCTAGTAGTCGGCTACATTCGGGCTCGTGTCGGTTAATATTGCCTCAATTATATATAATGTTCGCTATCAGCTGCAATTACACCAACAATTACATTCGTCAGTTCTAAATCCAATCATAACTTTGTTTGCTTGCTATATAAGCTGTACACTTTCACCGAGAAAGATAGAAAAGCTGAAAAAAAGAAAGAAAGAAATCCAGGAGGAGTTGTAGTAGAGGTCCCCCGGCCATGATCCGGTACTGCCTTCGTGCTTTCCGGCGGTGTTCGTGTGGCTGCAGAGATTGCTCTATATTCGATCACCGGAAAACAAGCAGCCTATAGCGACGCTATCAAGCGCATACGGCGGCCGCTGTTAGCCCTCGGCGTAAATATAACGGCGGCCCCCGCGAGAAAAGCAAACGGGAAGGGCGATGACCCTCGCCAAACTCCCGCCGAGACACCACGTTCGCCCAGTGCCGGCGAGCACGAAAACAAGTTGCGCGACCGCCAACACGTGCCCTCTCGGCGGTGGGAAGGGGGAAAAAACGAGATCCCAGGCAGAGTCAGACGGCGCTCAACAACGCTGTCAACAGGTGTCTTCCTTCCTACAGCGGCTGCACGACGTAATCAGCCACCGCGACTCCTTCTACGCGAATATGAAAGGGAAATTAAAAGTGCCACCCGTAGCTGTCTATCACTTGGATGACACCGCAACCGGTCGGCATAAGGGATGGGGTAGTGGGAGTAAAAGTGGATAGGTAGGGAAAAAAAGCAGAAGATGAAGGAAGAGAAAAACAAAAAGGTCACATTCGATTCGTCTCCACCAGCGCCCGTCCGAACAATCGCAACACACAACCATTCAGGAAGATTGCCGAGAAGAAGATCCGCCGCGTTGGGAGAGGTGCGCTCGCCGCGGCTCAGTAGAAACAAGGTCCGTTGAACTAACGAAAGAGAGTTCGCTGGACCTCGATGTGATTGAAGAAAAAAAAAATGAAAACACGTCCACGAAGTCACAGGCAGGCTCCATACAGTTTTGGCCAAAAGGGAGTTGAACGCGCGATTTTCCGTGTGATGCGGCGTGCCGCGTGCGAAGCTTCGGGACACACGGGGGCGAAGGAGCTATCAGTGACTGGCTCAACCCCGATGCGGCGCCTCGGCATGCGTGGTCGGACGACTTTGTATCGTCGTAATGAAGCTCAAAACAAACATTGCACAGCCGCGCTTCATTCCATAAAAAATGAATAAAACGCCTTCGTGGACAACAGGCGCGTCGCAACAGCGGTAGTAGCTGATTATTCACGAATCCGGCCTACGCCATTCACACGCGAGCTCGTCATCGATAGCGCTTGTTTTTGACAACACTATTAAGCTTTGCACTCGTATGCAATGCGTTAGCGTACGCTATTACTTTCTAGATGTCATAATTGATTCCGAGCCTCACATGAGAGCGGAGTCCAAGCACCTCCACCAGAAATTGTAACAAACGTAAGAACCTCAAAACAAGGATGTTCTATTTAGACGGCTTAATGGGGGCGAACTTGGGCCCGAAACCAAAAAAAAAACACAGGACTTAGAAAAAGAACCGAAGGTCCGTAGTCCTCGCCTTGAACACAGTCGTTTTCGTCATCACACGCGTGGGACGCTCGGTCGAAGCTCGTGCGCATGCAGGGCCAGCTCGTGCATTGCGGCTGGCTTCATCTGTTATAGCGGAGTCGACAGCGTTTCTCTTGTTTACGACGCCTGCGTTAAACCGAGCGTTCGCAATTTACCGTGGCAGTATTCATTACAGTCGCAACGGCACGGATGAAATAGCGAGATTTCGCGCTACAGCTGCTCTCTCGCAACCCTAATAACGCCTGGGAGTTATACACACGCAAACAGCCAGTATCGAAGTTGAACGCCCTGCAGACCTTGGCAGGTCATGCACCTGCGCGAGAGTGGGGGGGGGAGGGGGAGACGAAGGTTTGAAACGACTCCATTGTGCTATTTACTCAAAACACGCGTTCGTTCACCGACGCGTTTACGCTATCCGAAGCACCCGCATTGTTCTGCGTCAACCGAAACGAGAGACGACAATTCCAAATAATTGTCAGCCGATTCGTACACTGCACTGCTGCTGCATTCGCACAAAGCAATCTCATTCAGCGCGTACGCCGACACCATCTGCGCAAACAATATCGGACACTGGGGGCACCGTGTTTATCGAGAGCACTTGGCAATTATACGGGTGGAACGTCGACGACAATATAGGGCGCACAACTCGGGCAGGCTGGCTACACAGGAATGGTGAAGCTCGCGCTAACGCAAGCATTTCTCTCGCTTGGTGTACGTGTTAACTTTCACAGTACGCGATACATTAAAAAAAAAAAAAGAAGGCCCGAGCTGCCTGCAATCTTTCATTCCTTCATCCCCCCCCCCCTCAGAGGCAACGTAAAGTGGAAGTACCCACTGCGCCACAATTGATCATTCTGCGAAGCACCGGGGTACCAATGCGCGTTCTATACACGTTACTATATTGATGTCACGGCTGATGGTGATGATGAACTTGTAATAGATAAGTTTTGAACCACCAACACGTTCCGCTAATCACATGGTGTGACGACTGATTCTTATTTTGCGCTTCTGCCTCGCAATATTACCTCTGTTAACGTGAATCGTCGCCCGATATGACAACTGTACAGGGTCTTTTTTTCATATGAAGTTTAAAGCTCTGTGGAAGAATGCTGCATCTAAGCCTTTTTTTTTTCTGCACATGGCTGTGACGAACAACCACGTCACCAAAAAACTGGCTGTTGTGAGCTCACAAAAACTTAATCAGCTAAACAAAGAAAACGAGGCAGAATCGAATACAACATCGACTAAAAAAGAAGAGCAACAAAGAGAACACGTGATTAACCACGACGGCTCAGTGCCATCGATACGGTGTTAAGCGATATGCTGAGCGCAAGATCACAGGTATGATTCCCGGTGGCAGTTCTTTGATGACGTCGCAACGCACAAGCACGCCCCCACACATTCTTATTTCAGATTACACGACACAGAGATCCGGAAAAACAAATTTTATTGCCGAGTGCTGCCCCACACGGCGTGTCGCACAGAACCAGACCTATCGCGGGCTTCGTTAAATCACATCGAACCCGAACTCAGTGGGGCGTCTTGTAAGAATTGAAATCCCGGCCTGAATGCAAGGCACACCGTACAGTTGGGCAACTCCGGATTAACTGCAACCACCTGCATAAGTTCCTTACCATTCACACCTAAATAAACCCGGGCGCGTGCGGAGGGGGGGGGGGGTCGCATTTGGTCGCTCGACAAGAAACCCGAGAGCACGTCATTGCACCGCAATTATAACAATATTGCGCAAGATTTTATCGCTGAATGCAATCGATTGTCCTTACATTGGCCCAGAGTTGCCAGAAATGTGTTCACAGCAGAGACATGTTTGCATACACATGCAGATCTCGTTCTGTGCGCCCGGTTAACCTTGACCAGGAAGCCAAACACTTGTCCAAGGCAACGACACCACAGCATGGCTCAGTCATGACAATTACAAAATAAAAGAAGAAACAAGAAATGAAAATGATATATTTCCTTATCTGATACACGCGTCCGAAAAAGAGGAAAAAAGTGCTAAAAGAACAATGTACACGCTGTAAATGATTATTGGCTTAAGAAATGAGATTTAAGTGTTTTTCTTCGACGCAGCAAGAGATGACAATATGTTGATGGGGTAAGAAATGCCACAGAATGATTCTGTCATTTTGCCGTAATTTGTAAACGCTTTCGGCAGCAGAAAGGAAGTTATTGTTTCGAGCAAAACGAGCGGGGTTACTATTCTTCAAGGAATGCAAGGAAACAAACTCGTAGTTGAGATCCTGATTGAGTAACCTGAAGAACATGGTGATTAGGTTGAGTGCGAATAAATCGTTAGTTGTGAGCACCTTATTTTCATTGCGCTGACTTTAATGCTATTGCGACTGAAGTTAGAAATAACGCGCAGAGCCTGGTTTTGTATGTGTTAAATACACGAGAATTGGCACTGATACGTGTTGCCATAGGCAGCAAGGCCGTAATTATTATGGCTATGAATGAATGTATGGTAAGATGAAAAAAGAGCAGGAGTGGATAGGGGATGTCTATAGGGCTCTTAAGCCGAAAGGGGTTTTTTTCTTAACTTGAGAAATGTGTTTGTGAAATTTTAATTAAACGCCGTTTTAAACTCAAATTAAATGAAAAGTTTAAACGCACAAAGCACAAAAAATAAAGCACACGCTTACATGAGAGGGCTTTGAACAAAACAGACCGAAGGCATGTGCGCAGACCGGTAACAGTCGTCTGTCATTGCATAACATCTACATCCGCCTTGAATAGTACGCAAGCGAGTTGTGCACGCATGCCACTATTATTATTATTATTATTATTATTATTATTATTATTATTATTATTATTATTATTATTATTATTATTCTACGCCCAGGAACAAGTGATCTATTACAGAGAACAGTGGTGTTGCAGCATATCTACTGGGATTAGAATGATAAATGATTAAAACGACACCGAAAGAAAGAAAACACGGGAAAAGGGTGGGGGGGGGGGGGGTGCAGTCCAAGCTCTTGAAACGTGCAGCGAGTGCGTCCGTACCGGAGAGATTAAAAGGCAGTCCCGTATCTACTTTTTTTATGCAGTTCCGCCACGGCACGCGCCGGCTGCGGCCAACAGCCATCGAACAATGATCCGCATTTGCTGTTTTATGGTCGTCGTGCACTATCTACGCACACTTCCGTGTGAGCGACGCTTATCTTAAAGGGGCCCTGCGACACTTTGAGCAATGTGAGAAAACGCTGCCGACAACACGCGAGCCAATTATTATAGCACAGCACACGGCCTGGAATTCACAAAAAATTATCAAAGTCAGCTAAAAGTTGCTTTCTCTTCTCTCGACAATTCACGGAAGAAGCCCAAAAATCACTCGTAGTAAGCCCATCTATCAGCCACTGGCCGATTTGAACATGGCGCACTCTGTCGTTACAGATATCGCCGCGGGAGGCCGCTACTCGTCCACGCACGCGCGCGCGATCACACTGAAGAAAAAAAAAGGAAAAAAAAGTGCTCAAGGTCAGAAGGCATGTATGACGTTTTTTTTGTTTGCTCCTCCCATCTCTCCCTGCTTAGATCTCGGCGCTTTCGTCGGGACGAGAGAATGCGATTGCAGCGTGTGACATATCTTTGTAACTCCGCTCGTACTGGACAGATTCTTAAAATTTTTGCGGTGTTGATTTTTTGAGGCAATACGCTTTTCCAGCGAATTAATTTCACGGTTACTCAAAAAAGTGTTTCAGGGCCCCTTTAACGAGACGACAGTTTGACCCACTATAGCGTGCATTATCTAGAAGTGGCTGACGCGGGCGTGCAAACTGACGCACAGCTGAACGCGGCCGAGGCTAGTGGCAGCGATAAAGGGATAGCGGCGTGGCCGATTAGACCGAAAGCTGATCAGGCGGTTAGAAATCGGCCACGTTTCTTCGCCAAGGGCTCTGCGCGTTTATTCGCAAAGTATGTGCACGCCAGCGAGCCATTGTACAAACTCCATGTTCGGAATTCCATCAATCCATAACACTTTCCTTTCTGTCTCGGAGAAATCTCAACAGGCTCCAAGGACTTCCATCATATTTGTTACGGTTTAATGTCCCAAAACCAAGACATGATGACGAGGGGCGCCGTAGTGGAGGGCTCCGGAAATTTCGACAACATAGGTTTCTTTAACGTGCACGTATATCTACGGGCGTCAAGCATTTCCGCCTTCATCGAATAAATGCGGCCGCGGGATTCAATCACGGGACCTTCGGGTCGGCAGTGAAACACCATAACCCCTAGACCACCGTGGCGCATAAGCACTTACATCAGGGCGATTGGAAACCAAATCTGGCTGGAAAATCTTGAACACTGTTTAACCTGAATTACATTCACATTATCTCTGCCCCCCATTGTAAGGAAATGCCCCGCCGCGGTGGTCTAGTGGCTAAGGTACTCGGCTGCTGACCCGCAGGGCGCGGGTTCGAATCCCGGCTGCGGCGGCTGCATTTCCGATGGAGGCGGAAATGTAGGCCCGTGTGCTCAGATTTGGGTGCACGTTAAAGAACCCCAGGTGGTTGAAATTTCCGGAGCCCTCCACTACGGCGTCTCTCATAATCATATGGTGGTTTTGGGACGTTAAACCCCACATATCAATCAATCGTTGTAAGGAAATAACTTCAAAAGACGTCCACATGTTCTCACATTGAGTCATACTCACTCAAGAACCAAACATTGCCTCAGATAGATGGGAGGCGCGTACACCATCCCTGGCACAACTCAGCTGTGCGCCAAAGCCACCAAGCGCCTGAGCGGTTCGACTTCTCGGTCCCGACGCGGGAGCGGCCCATGCACGGCGCAGAATTTATCTGTTCCTTAGACGACCCAATAAAAGTTTGCCCGACCCAATTCATCCCAATACGGGGTGAACACTCGTATGTAAAACGTTAAGATATCCTGCACTGAGCCGATTGAGATGGTTGCATCGCAAAGAGCAAGAGCGCACTTAGATGGGCCACGAAATATGCACGACATAATATTGGGCAAGAAGAGTGGACAAGACGTTTATGTACCAGCGATGTGACGAGCAAAACTAAGCCAATCCGGATCTGCCATACGCACATACTCGTAACTAAATGTTTAAATATATTCAGGCACACATTTAATACATACACCCATTTTAGTCAATGGAAGGATGGTGGTTCACAGAGGGACCGACGAATCTGAATAATAGAAAGAGAAAGGTATGAAGAGTGGAATGCAAGTCGGTGCATAAGGTCGTTCGGTAGGCGCGCGTAACTGTATAATATCAGTCTTCTATAAGCCCATAGACTGCAGAGAGCAGATGTTTGCCTATATATCAGGGGTTGGCTAAGGCACGTTGCCGGGCTAGTTGGTTGAAATTCATCATTTTCACTGGTATAGCGCATCACGACAAGGACGCACACAAAGGAGAGTGTGCGCATCTCTCCTTTGAGTGTGTCCTTTTCGTGGTGCGCTATACCAGTGAAAATGATGATATATCAGAGGCCCAACGGCATAGCAGCCTCACATATATCATTCGTAATGAACTGGACCTTGGTCAGAGAAAGCAATATACTGAGCTGAGTTGAATAAACTTTATTTGATTAACGACTGGGACCGGGGCTATGATCCCAATTGTATTTAATCCCAGATTCTCATTATCATTACAAATATCCTTTTTCCACTGATCCCCAAGACACACTCCTTGCAGTGCGCTAGGCGAGAAAGGCGAGTTTCTAAGTTGGCAGAGAAAGAAAAAAAGGCTGCTGTGGGGTGCGCGAGTATTCGAAAATTTAGAATAATGAATCGTATAGCGTTATATTCGAACATACGTGACGGTGGCGCCATCATTCCCCCGTCCTATCCGACCGAATAATGGCATGTGCAGAATGCTTACGTCTGCGTGAAAGAGAGAGGGAAGAAATTGACGGCGATGGCTGTGAAGGGTCTCTCCGTAGTACAAGACGCAGATACCAACCAACGCTATGTAGAAAGGCACTCGCTTCAAGTCACGCAGGGAAGCCACCCCGATTGTTCGGCGACAGCCGAGCAATCGGGGGAGCACTCGTGCGGCCGAAGAAAAGAGCAGCGGGGCAACTCACAAACAATCGGCGACACAACGGGACACATGGCAGCACGCGTGCAATGCGAGAACGACGGCGCGTCAGTGTGCGTGCACCGCCAACGAGTCGCGGTCAGACTGTGTGAGCGACAGACACACGCACATACGACACGTTCTACTGCATGGCGCTCCACGCGGACACTATATAGGAATAACATCTGACCATGCAAGCACATATATAGCAAGAGCAGGAAAGTAGAGCGCATTCGGAAGCTTTACGCAATGGGTGGGACACCGCAAAAACTGCCCAGTGTATCCCAAATGACTGCATTAAAAGTCGCGCCACCGTACACCACTGCGCTCCATATACCACAGTGGTAGTGCCCGGGCTGATTGATTGATATGTGGGGTTTGACGTCCCAAAACCACCATACGATTACGAGAGACGCCATAGTGGAGGGCTCCGGAAATTTCCACCACCTGGCGTTCTTTAACGTGCACCCAAACCTGTGCACACGGGTCCTACAACATTTCCGCCTCCATCGGAAATGCAGCCGCTGCAGCCGGGATTCAATCCCGCGGCCTGCGGGTCAGCAGCCGAGTACCTTAGCCACTAGACCACCGTGGCGGAGCTAGTAGCGCCCGGGCAATGTGCCTGCAATGCGTAGCATTAAAGGGACACTAAAGAGAATGAGTTGTTTCAGATTTATAAACTGCACTCTGACAACTCCAATGTCATAAGTTTCACTGTCATAAGTTCATTATTAGCGGCGAACATCATGGTTGAAGTTTCAATTTTCGAATTTCGCGCCATAATCTTGGCGCATGACGTAAAAAATTCCGCAATGTATTTTTCGTGACATTGGCTAGATGAAATTTCCTTATACTTGGTATGATAAGTCTATGGCACAAACAGATTACAATTTATTTCAATTTTATCGATTAGAAGCCACGTAAGACCCAGTAGACGCCTTCGAAAATTGATGACGTCACAATGTTTGGTCCGGGAATCTCCATGTAGCGTCTCCACCAGCAGTTCCTGTTTGCGCGTTTTCTCGCTTATCATGCGTCGTGTCGCGGTAAGAGTAGTGTTTTCGGGATTGTGAAGTTGTACTTCACTAATATGCGAAGAAAACGTTTTGCTCTTTAGCGTCCTTTTAAGAACGAAATTGTCAGTGCCTGCCAGCGAGTCGATGGAGGTATTCCGCGCGAAACCAGAAACCGCTACGGAAGCAACGTGGACTAAGCAACACATGCACAAAATGAAATACTGGAAACACGCAACTCAAAATACACGTAAGAAGTGAAGATGCGGCCATAAAATGTTAATGATACAACACGCGTAAATATGCGAATATAACCTTTAACTGTACTGCGATCACGCGATAGCCAGGGTCCACGATCACCTAACTCGGCGCATATATGTAGCATAGTTCCCAGTGATAGAAGTTCCACGTTTCCTTTCACTCCAATCCTTTACGAAAAAAAAAATAAAGATTTTGAACTACAGTATCACAAGCAGAGCCGCTGCAAACACTGGAACAAGCCCGAACGTATACGTCAATCACACAAAAACGCCACTGCCGACGAGGCCCTTACTTCGTATAGCACTATAACACGTGTTGAGATGGGCTCGGGACCACACGTCAACAAAGGCTCAACGGAAACTGCCAAGCAGTGCGAGAGGTAAACAATGTGTCGCCTCAAAGGTTGACAGGGTGACATTCGAGGTTCGGCGGAAATCCCCCCCCCCCCCCCCAAGTTTCAGTGCGCGCGCGTGGGTATGTGTGTGCGCGTGCACTTCGAATAGTAGTGTTCTGTTTGCGACCAATTAACAGAAATTTGACACTTACCTTTGTAATCATTGACTTGATGTTCATTGTTAAAATGATAAAGTTGTAGTGAATGCCCATTAACAGCATACCTATTCTTTAGAAATGACGAAAATTGCACGTATATAGTTGGATATATACGTCATCGAATTTGAAGGGCGACATCGAAACAGATCGCGCAAAGCGCGCACGAAGCGTGCCCGTTCTTGCTAATTAGTCAGGACCGGAACTAACCGTCACACGGGAGCGAAGAAATTTGAATGACGGCGCGCCAAGGCCGCACACGTTCTCACGAACAGCTAGGAAAAGCGCCTCCTCTATAGAGGATTTTAGTCTGTCCGGCACTCCGGTACGTTTTTTCGTAGACGGGTTG